>MU551630.1:793974-845582 GCA_024362625.1 Silurus asotus
TATATATATACACAGACAGACAGACAGACAGACAGACAGACAGACAGACAGATAGATAGATAGATAGATAGATAGATAGATAGATAGAGAAAACTGCCAATTTACAGTGACAGTAATTAAGCATTTATTTCTCCTTAAGCTCATCAAGATCAAATTGTTCCATATGTTTTATAGGAAAAAAAGACTCACAATGATTGTATTCTGCAAATGAGAATTCAGCTAGTGGCATCTGTTTCGAGTCCCACTGGCTACCAAAGATTGGCAAAAGTACACACATCCCTCACTCAAGTAAAAGTGCAGATACTCATGTTTTAATAGACTGTGTTAAAAGTTGAAGTTCTGACTACAATTTTTTTACTTAAGTTAAAGTAAAGAAGTTTGGGCTCTGATATGTAATTAGGCAAAAAGTCCCTACTACTACCTGTTTTAGTGTCACGCTGGTAACTGGACCTCATGTCATATTAATATATTAATACAAGAGAATATAAAATGCTGTTCTCTAATGAATGTATTAAGGCTGAACATCCACCATATAGAACACAAACAGTGAAAAGATGATGATCAGATGATCAGGAATGTCTCTGTTCTCAGTCATGTTTACATCATTGACTCCCTCTGTCTCATCTATGTCAGTCCCATACTTCTTGTTGTCTTCTGCATTGCTCGTTGTTAGCTTCACAGGCTAGTCTGTGGTGTGTGAGAGCCAGGAAATGATACACTAATGGTAGGTTGAAAAAGCTGCACAATGACAAGAAATAGGTTGATGGACTGAAAACGGTGTGCAATGTGAAGCAAAAATATTGATCATGTAACCAAATAGATTCAAAATAAGAACTGTTTTGAAAATGTAAGAAGAAAGAAGTACAGATATTTGTGTAAAAAAATTAATGAATAAAACTAAAACGTTGTCAGAAAAATAAATAGTGAAGTGAAGAAAGTCCTGATACCTAAACTTAAGTACAGTATCAAAATATAAGTACTTCATTACTTCCCATCTCTGCTGGCTACAGGCACTAAACTTATATATTCTTTTCTGCAACTTGTAACTGCTTTATCTGTGTAATGCTGACTTTGCAGAATATGATTATTGGACCCCTTTAAAAAATGTATGCCTACCTGTTGTCCTATCGATGGTGTTTAGATGCATATCCTTCTCTGTTTTATCAGAACGTGTTCCAAGGATGAACAATGCCCAGCTAACCACTGCAGGAACTCTGATCTCCAGCAAGACCAACAATACAGGCCACCCTCTAACCTTCTCTCATTCCTTCCACAACCTGGCCCAGCTTCCTCCACCATATGATGCTGTTATGAAACCTGATATTAACCGTTATTCCTCTCTCAAGAGACTAGGTGAGTGTGTGAATGTTTTATACGTGTATTGGTATTGATTTAATTGACTTATTGAGGCTGTATCTAATTTGTCTTTCAACTACATGCAGAAAAAGATCTGGACGAGTACACAAGTTATTATAGCGCGAAAAGACGACCCAACGATGCACCACCTTCCTTCCACTCCTCACAGCATCACTTGCATTGGGGTGGTGATTACACCCTAGGGACAAGGGGTACGCTTCCCCTGCACTCATCCCGACCCCAAATGCATTTACCTACCTCTACGTCCACGCCAAACCCTTACCCTTTACCCAAGTCGCCGTACAGTCCTACCTTCGAGACAGTAATCCAGCCTCCACGCCGGGTGATGTCTCAAGACCAGCTGCTGGCTTTGGGAGAGGGAAGCACCCTGTCTTACTTGTCTAAAAACCAGCAGCACCAGTATTACAAAGCCATGGCCACCAGCAAAAGTTCTAACTCAAAGACACTGAGAAAGTCCCACGAACGCCTAATGTTGTCTCCTGACGACAGAATGATGGGGAGTACGTTGGGGGACTACGGGGGGATGATGTCTCACCTCAGCCACCATAAGAAAACGCAGTCACAGCAGAACGTGTGCGTGACTCCATTACTTGAACGACACCACATGATCAAGATGAATTCGCACCCCACATCTGGCTGTGAACAGGAGTTCAGCACCATCGCTGCTGCTACCATGTCATCTGGTCATGGAACTGGTTGGGGGGATGGTCACGGCTCTGCTGGTGGCCCCGGAACGATAGGCCAAAGCGCCCGCAGGATGGCGTTCGCTGCAAAGCGACAGAACACCATTGAACAGCTGCACTTCCTCCCTGGGGCAGGGGGAGGCAGTCAGGCACTGTGGACAGGGAGTAAAAACGAGGTGACGGTGTGAAGAAGGTGTGAGGCAGAAGAAGACAGAAGACAGGGATGATAGAAAGATTAAGCATATTTGCTCAAACGGAAGAGAGGACTAATACTTTAAACGGAAAGTATACGGTAGAATGACAGGAGATCTGCGTAATAGGAAAGATGGAAAAAGCTTGAGAGTGAAGCGCAATGTGAGTCTCATAGCAGGAGAACTTGGTATACTGCTAGGACAGAAGTGAGGCAATATGTGGTTCTTGGAGATCCATTTTTGCCCCTTGCTGCTTGTTGCTAAGAAACAGGATAAGATACCACCCTTGTACTGCAAAAGGTATTTTTAGGATGAAACTATGTGAATAACTACGGTTTCTAGTTTGAACCCATCTGACTGTGTATAGAGCATATACATAATCTTGAAAACATTGCATTGCGACAATTGAGCCATACTTTTCGAACATTTTATGGTTAAAATAATGAATGAAAATTATTTGAAAGGTTTTCTCCTCCAGCTCGAACCTTCACAAGCAAGTCTATATCGTTTTATATATAAGATCAAATGCGTAATACTTCTGAGTATTGCTGAGAAAAGACAATGTAGGATCACGGGAGAAAATAAGAGGTGGAAACTTAAATGGGCTCTGATTACTGACAAGTATATTTGTGAAGACTGTATATTTGTGAACTTTCCAGATGTAATGTTATGGCATCACAATTAAAAGATTTTGACTTCGAAGTTAGCGTGAATTCCACTGCATCTTTATGTGGGCAGTGAGGGGAAAACGTTTCCGAATTATTAATTGAGTTACGTCATTAAGCAGATTTGAAAAAATCCATAAGAAGCTGTGAAACTAGATACTGACATCCAGTATATTGAACAATTATTGTGATACAATTCTTTTAGATTCAAGAGTCCTGACTCTTTTATAATTCAGCTAGGGGTAGGTGTAGGTTAAATGTTTGACTATGAGCCTCCTGTAATATGGTGACTATTGTTGGTCACATTTTAAAAAATTTGACATTTTTGATTTCTTGGCTTTATTGTATTACCTTGTTAAGGGCGCCTATGAGAGCAATATGCAGTGGTATCTTTTGATTCATAGGGACATGTTTAAAGAATCTAAAAACCTTGAAGTCTTGTAGTTCGAATAAAATACTACCTTGTGCTCAATATGTGGCA
Organism: Silurus asotus; assembly: GCA_024362625.1. Lineage (NCBI taxonomy): Eukaryota > Metazoa > Chordata > Actinopteri > Siluriformes > Siluridae > Silurus > Silurus asotus. The sequence goes on from MU551630.1 coordinate 797,372, forward strand.
AAAAAATCAGCCAGTAGGCATTGTGCCTGTTCAAGCATGTCCGACCAGTTAAAGGACTGATACATATGACTTTCCTAGTCCTGGTTCCTGGCATTTGGTCTGCTATTATGGACATTTGGAAGAAGGCAAATGGATCATGAGCATGAGTATTTGTTAGGAACAGAACTGCAGACACAAAGAGTAAGTATTGAATAAGATTAGTAGGAAAAAGGGAAAGTGGATGGGGAGTTGGTGGACTCTTTATTCCAAGGGCTATTCTGAAACTTTTATGTGTGTTTTTGCTTATGTACTTGGTCATTTATTTATATATTTATTTATTTATTTGTTTATTTATTTATTTATGATCATGTGTCAGTGTAAGTGACACAGCTGTAGGACGACATGCAGAAAACGACAGAGCAAGTTCTTATATAGCTAATTATGTAATCTGCCAAGCTGAATACACTGTAATATACTAAGATATATGTTATTTTCTGATTAATGAACAGGCTAGTTTTGGTATATTCTACAAAAAAGATGTGTATATTCCTCCACTGTATACTCAGCAGACCCTCATAAGGCAGTTATGTGGTGAATGCCTGAGACAGATTTAATGCTTGAAATGAAAAAAAAACAAACAAAGGTACTAGAAAAATAATATCCTTGAAAGAAAAATTCATATTTCAGCTTTTGTCTACTTTAGTTGATTCCAGTATAAAACGTGTACGAATTTTATACTGATTTATACACTATAAAAGAAGTCTGAAATCAATTTCATGTTCATACCAATTATCGGTGTTCGGATCACAGTTAATGTTTGCTTCCTTTCGCTTCCATTTCTGTAACTTTCCTTTTTTGTTACTATACAACTTCCTTGTGGATCCTATACTTTGTAATTAAAGACAAAAAAGAAGCAATTAAACTGAAAAGAGGAAAAGCATGAAGATGTCCAAAAAAAAAAAAAAAAAAAAGCCAGTGTTGATGTCATTACTGATGATTAGTGATGTCAAGGTGTGTATGTTTCCTGTCTGTGTGTCTGTGTTTCTGTGCCTGTGTGTATTTCTGAATCTGTCGTTTGGAATGCTGAATCTCACATTTGATCTGACTTTTATCCCAAATGTCAGACAATGTGCAAGACAAATTAAACCCCCCACAAATTTATTTTCTGTTTACACGAGTACATTCTTCTTTCTACTTATAAATGCTTATAATAAAGACTGGAACAATTTCCAAACTTGCATTTAGTTAAATATTTTCAACCCTGGTGAATTAATACAAACATTACAAACACACAAAGTTACAGCCTGCTATTTATTTTGTGTGTATTTTGATTTGTACTACTTTCAATGCAATACCAGTAGATAAGATAATAAATCTTGGGACTATTTTTTGCAGGCAGTTTGACTTTTTTATATTGAGCGTTGTAAAAAACTATTCTTGCTTTCAGTCATTATACGCCATCTTGGTTCCCTGGTGGTCTATTGGTTAGGATGCGGCCCTCTCAACAGTGGGGCCTGGGTTCGATCCCCGGTCAGGGAACCAACCCCAGCCATACTGGTTGCACAAGCCTTAGTGCCGGTCCCAAGCCCGGATAAATGGGGAGGGTTGCGTTAGGAAGGGCATCCAGCGTAAAAACATGCCCAATCAAACATGTTGTGGCGACCCCTGATGGGAGAAGCCTAAAGAAAGTTTTTAGTCATTATACACCATCTTGCAAATATGGCCTCTTGCTTCATTTACATTTATGGCATTTGGCAGATGCCTTTATCCAGGGCTACAATTATCTAATTTATACACCTGAGCAAGTGAGGGTTACAGGCTTTACTTAAGGGCCCAGCAGTGGCAGCTTGTTGAATCTGGGATTTAAACTCATGAGCTTCTGACTCACCATCGTGCTACTGACTATAATCACTTACAGACCATGCTGGGGCTCCGCAAGGATGTTCAGAATACTACAATTTACTATAGAGGTGACCTGATCTGTCTCCCCCGCCTGATTTGTGCTGCAGGTCCAAGTCATTGTCGCACTTGAACACACACGATGCTGCCTGCGATATGTAACATGCATGTGTGTTATTGCACATTTTGTGACATATTATAAGAACGTGTACACCTTACACAGGCTGTGACAATAAGCCTTGATATACAGTATAGTGATTACTTTCATCTAATAGAATTGTCTGATTGTTCTCTATTTCTAATGCAGGGCCTTAAATAAGAAACAAATTCATCCAAACAATATTTTTTTATGGATGTGCAACAGTGCGGAGAGGAATTATGACTTGATTTATTAATATTATAACTCCTTTAAGAAACTATAGTTCAAAGCAACATTTTTTTATAAAATTGCATAGTAATCATTGGGTTTAATGTAAAAAATTATGTTGATTTTCCTGGTCTCTAGCGGATAGCAGGATAAACCAAAACACTTATAGGAAATTGTTTTTATGGAGTTTTATGTTCTATGTATGAAATGTATTAATACAAATATAATGATTAATTATAAAATTAAGTAAAACGGTACTACAGTACAGTACTGTATACATAAAATAGGGTCCCTGGTGGTCTAGTGGTTAGGATGCGGCGCTCTCTGACCGCTGCGGCCCGGGTTCGATCCCTGGTCAGGGAACCGACCCCAGCCACTCTCAGTGCCGGTCCCAAGCCCGGATAAATGGGAAGGGTTGCATTAGGAAGGGCATCCAGCATGTCCCAAATCAAACATGTGGAGGATCCACTGTGGCGCCCCCCAATGGGAGAAGCCGAAAGAAAGTTTACTGTATACATAAAATAGCATTTTTGCGGTGGCCTCCGTTTATTGCGCTTCTTCGTTTATCGTGGGCAGTTTTGGAAATTAGCACCGGGATAAACGGGGGATTACTGTTTATAATCTGTGATATTTATTATTCCAACAAAGCGAGGTCCACGGTTCCTTGCTCACTCCTTAAACCACTTGTGGAATTGTATAAAACTCCTAAAGGCTATTAAAATTCTGAAAACAAAGCAAAAGCTAACACATTCTTTTGATACTGTTGAAACATAATTGATGTGATGGTAGCAAATCTTCGCCTGTAACCGCATGACGGCTAATAATACCAAAATAATATCTGATATATTGTCGAAAGTGCATACATCCATACATACTTACTGCCAGCATTAGCTCACACAGCTCCTAAATTACAGACATTGAGACATCTGTAATTATAACATGATGCAAATAAATGCTGACTCATTAAGAAAAATTAAGTGATTTGAATTTTGAAGGCAATTTTCAGTTTAACCTTTTTTCTTTATCACATTCTGTTATAAACTCATCATGGTATTTTCTTATATCACATCCCCCTTACACGTCATACTTGATGCTTCCACCTCGGCCCTTACAAATAGAGTTTTCCACATTTTATTTCAATCAAATGACAAAAAAGTACATATATCCAATCCCTCTTGCCCAAACCACCCAAGAACACCAAAAAAAGATGTGTTTACATACTGAATAAAAGTTGTTATATGACAATTTTCAAACCTTGCTAGACAGGTAATAGTGTACCACAAAAATATTTTATACATTCTACCATCTTGTTTGTACAAATGCAGCTTGTTTGCAAAGTTCTGAGACAATTGCCTAAAAATAACTTGTTTATTGAGGTACAGTAGAATCAAATGTTGTCCAGAAGATTTTTTCTAGGCACTAAGATCACTGAGATTCATAAACTAGTCTAGACACCTGTAGAGTGAATCACTACTCAAACATTGCTAATTAATTTAATCCCTTTTGTTATGGAGGTTGATGCATTAGAAGAACCAGTTGGAGTGCTTTTTTTTAAACACCATTGATTACTCTGCCAAACACAACAAATAGTTGTGTTACTATTCTCACAAGCTGTCTTCCACAGAAATTACATGGATTTGAAAAGTAAGAACTCCTGGACATTACTCTGGCATTAGAGGAATAGCAACAATGGCTGGCGGGAATTCTTCTCCAGTTCCTGGTTCTCTCCAATCACCTCAATTTTACAGTTGAGAGGCTCAAATTCGTACACAAGCTGGTGGGCTTCTTTTTTTTAAGTTCCTTTTACCATATTCCATTGATCAGTATTAGGACAGGAGAGCTGAGAAATGTCGTAGTTAGAAGACAGACATATCAATGAAAAAAACAACAACAACTTAATTTCCTGGTACAAATGACTCTTTTGAGTCTGTTCTTTTGCTTGACTTCATCAGGAACAAAGTGGAGATGTTGTAGAAAAAGACATAGAGGCTCACAACATACAGACCTGAAGATCTACAGTGCTACAAATTGGCACCAGACACCACAGTAAAAATTGAGACATCTTGTAAAGATATGATGTTTATATATGTATATATTGACATCCATAGATAGATAGAGAAATCTTGTATCTTGTGGTTCTTGTTTTTTACTGACTGGAGCATTCAATTCTGATGAGATTTTTTTGTGCACACTTGATTCCCTTGGCTAGGTGTAAGTTCTATAAGGATGGTAGACTGTAGGAATTTGGTGGTCCACTGCAGCTTACCCTTGGCCCAAGAAGAAGCAATGAACCAGAATGTTACAGATGAGGTCAGGATCTCAATAATACCTCTATAAAAATGTATTAGTTATTTATTTTTGTGCTTCTTTAGCAGTCACAGGAAGTCAAGTTGCCTTCTTTATAATAGAAGTGATGGTTTCTCATTTCAGAATAAGGTAAATGATGTCATGTCATGACCTCAATGCCATGTGCCATACTAGCTTTGCATACTGCTTCCTGTCTGTGGGAAAATTCATAATCCAGTGCAGGGTGGAAGGCTGAAGGAGGCTGCTTTGTTTTATGGCAGCTCTAAAATGCTGGTGCTGAAGATTTAATTCCACAATTAGAATACTTGCATTTAGAAGTAATGAGATGCCAGTTGATATATGCGAGACTCTTGTTCATGGCATCATCTGCAGTCCTTTTGGCTTTGTAGGTAAACCACAAATTGTCGACCAGATATTCAAGTATGTGAAGGATGATACTCTCAAATGTCTTTATTAGAACAATACGGCAATAAGTATGTAGTTGTTGAAGTCAGTGATAGTTGCTGTATTAAGAGCTAGGGTGATTGTGGAGGTCTTAAAGCAGCCTGGATCAATATATAAATCAATGAATTAATTAAATAGTCTTTGTACAACTGTACAGCACCTAACTGTGGACGTCTGCTAAATTCCACAAATGTAAATGTAACTATAGAGGTAAAGATGTGGTCTATACTTTATATCTAATGTGCAGTTTATTTTTTAAATGGTTGTGTACTTCCACTTTGGTGGAATTGGGGAATAAGTTGAAAGGGTGTCTGCCAAATGCTATGAACATAAATGTATGCAGTAGCTCATGAAGAGAGGTGTGTTTCAGGGGGCTGTTGCTATAGTAACCCCCACATGACAGTTCATCCCAGAGGTGTTCAGTTTTGTTATAGGGTATTGTGGTGCTGGAACATATTCATGGTCCGTTGGTTGGAAAATGTTAAGACTATATCAGAAAGAAACATTTGAGACATCCTTTTAGAAAACGTTCACATTTCAGAATCTAAAGCACATTATTTCGCCAAGCAGATTTGCATGTACAAAGAATTTGACTTGGTTCAAGGTGCAGACTTTTGTTCATAGAGGCTATTCATCATTGCAGGGGAATCCTTGTCTCTCAAACTAAAAGCAGAACTGGTTTAGCTGGTAGGCCAGGTGGGGGTTGGATTCACAGCTGGGTGGCTTTTTTTGTAGTTTTTGAGCTATTGAAGGCGTTTCCACACTGACGAGCAGGCCATTGGTGACGAGAGTAGACGAGTAGTAAATCTGAAGACTGATTAAAAATGCCTTATTTGTACCCTTAATTCCCTATACCAGGGCATGCTTGGCTTCACAGTAAGCTTGCTCCTTGCAAAGCTTCCCAAGTTCAATCTTAATCCTTTTGTTTTTTTGCTAAACATTTGCACACCCTTGTGCTCATGTGGGTTTTCTCCAGGTTCAAACCTGGAGGTAGGTTGATTGTCTAACTAGATTGTCACCAAGTGAAAGGCAAATGTATGCCGTTAATGCCTGCATTGTGACCCAGGTGGTCTTCCCAGTACTAGCTAAGCATAGATGACAGAAACATTAGAGATTGCTGAGAACTTGTATTCATCATTTTACTGCTAATATTTTTTATTTTATCAAAAACTGCAGAAGTAAATCCCTCTATGAGGTAGCCGACAGCCCAGTTTTGATATTTTAGCTGCCTAGGTACTGCGCATGATCCGAATCAACCACATCTTCTTACTGCTTGTGCAGCAGTGAAACTGATTTCTTTCTTTGTATTTATGGTTTATATAAATGCTGGCAAACAGAGTAGGAGGAATTTCCAAAGTATAGACCCCACCCAAGGCGTTTTTAGGTAAGTGGATGGTAGAACCAATTGAGCCTGCTTTTACATGCCGAAGACAAAACAAAACAAGAACAAGCTGAAATTTAAGACAGCTGTTCACCTGATTAGGATGTAAATACTATTACATTCAATCCGAAAGTCTGCACTTTCAGCTCATAGCCATTTAATAATTTAATCCCAAAATACTATGGCAAACAAATGACAATTATGTCACATATTTACATTTTTTATTAATGTTCTTGCTCTCTCTGGCTCATCATAATGGACAAGTAGCAGAACACCATTTCCCTATATGAATGGCTTGTTTTGTTTATTTAGCCTAATGATGCCCTCCTTCATTTGGATACCTCTTTGGACAGCTACCAAATGCAAATTCAACACTTGGAAGCAACTCCATAGCTTTTATCCTCTTAAAATGTCATGAAATCATCAGAAAACACACCACATCCGGCCAATAAACTGTTTATTAGTGTCCAATTACTTTTACATGTGAAAAGCGAGGGACAATGAAAAAAATAGCTGACTTTCCTAAAACATTTAATGCAATTTTTTAGTTAAACTATTTCAATTGAAGCTGAAAGAAATCATCTATTACATCTTAATTACAAAAGTATAACATTATAAATACATTTGGACCCGATTGTATATATGCTCTTGAGTACTGCCATTTGTTTTCTTTTCATTACCTGATACATTCCACATGAAATTAAATATTAGTTAGAAAAACATATCACCGAGCAGGTGTGCCCAAGCTATAAGCTTCAGCCAGGGTCCCCTTCTGCTTTAACAGCTTCATGGCTGGCCCCTGCTGAACACCCTCACACTCTTATTATAGCATCAGCACTGCTAATTAACTTAATGCTATTAAATATATGTGATCTCGCAGTTGTTCAATGAGGCACCTGACATATTTTTTTCTTCTTATTTGCACATTCAGAAGCTCCAAACCTGTACCTCTAAGAAGGCAGATAGCAGCACCATTTCTAGTCATAGGCAAACAGCGCAGTCACCCAGGGCACAACCATGCTGTATATTAACTTCAGCAGAAAAAAGCCCTCTGCCCCTCCACTGCCCACCCCTATTTAAGTTATTTACCTATTTTTATTTCTTTATATATTTACCTAATTCTCTACCCATCCCAAAGCATCCTGAGGTTGTGCCAGCTCCAGGCGTGTCCCATCTCATTAAGATTGTGGACCTTTAAAGAAGTAGATGCCCCGCAAAAATCCCAAAACATCTAGAGACGTACCAGCGCCATTTCAATTTCACTTCATGTACAGTTTGGGCATTTGATCTCTTTTAGTCTGTTAAAGGCTCTGGCATGAAGAAGTTGGTGTTGGATCTGTGATAATCGCAAATGTTTAGCTATTTTTAAATTGCTCAGTATCTTCTGGTTCCAGAATCGCAAATGACTGCACAAGACTGTAGAAAGGATATTACTGATAAAACTCATGTTAGTTCTAACTCTCCGGTGTTTTGTATTGTATTTATAGACTATAATCACACTCATGATATCACCCAAATGAGGATGGGTTCCCCTTTTGAGTCTGGTTCCTCTCAAGGTTTCTTCCTCATTACATCTAAGGGGGTGTTTTTCTTTGCCACGGTTGCCATGGCTTCCTCACCAGGAATAAATACACGTTGCTCACCTTAACTCTTAAAATCTGTAAAGCTGCTTTGTTTACATAACATTAGAATAAACAATTCTATTAGAATGGAAATGTGGGCATGAATAAACTTGAAAACGATTGTGGAATTGCCTGTAGAAATGCCTGTTTATTAGATTTGGAACTAATCTCACATATATTTTTAATATTTTTTTATTTTAAATTGATTATATTGCCCTTGATTTTTTTTAATCAAAGAAAGCATTGTTAGAAGAGATTTGAAAGGGAAAGAAAATGCACAATTGACAAGTAATCAGTTAGAAAACCCCAAAACATTTAATGACCTGTTTAGTCAAGTATCAGGAAATCTGGAATGTAACTTTACAACCAGCAAAGATGATCTTACCAGTCCGTCAGACCAAACTAGATTTTTTTAAGCCGGCATGCATTTGGTTTGGTCTTTGTTTATTTTTGACTTGTCACCTTAAGTAAATAGTAAATCAAACTCTTGTGGTTATCTACACATACTCAGCATTCTCAGCCTAAACCTAACTCTGATTTTCCAACTGGGGTGTCGCATTGAGATATTAAGATATTTTGTTATGTTGGCCCTTTATAATATATTTTTTTTTATAATAAAAACTGTGCTCTGACTCAGGGTCAACTGACTATATGAAGTAAGGAACAAAACACATGAAATAGTAGTTATGGAAGTTTAAACACATAAAACAAATAAAGTATCAAAGTTAAAAAAAAAAAAACGACTAAAGAAATAGTTGTAATTCTGTCGTATAGTCAAGAAAATTATATGGGAAAAAAAAGAATCAAAGGAAGATCAAAAGAACTGTAATATATAATCCTGTGTACTGGACTGTATTTGGTTGGAATGACAGTAAAAAGCCTACTTGACTACTTGTATTGAAAATGTATTGAACTACTGTTAAGTGTAATTCACATAAAAAACAGTTATGAAAGTCAACAAATAAAATAAATAAATAAAATATGTAAAAAAAAAGAAAGCTGTAGTCTGGTAGCATTACAGTTTTGCATTACAGTGCTGTAAAATGTATTATTTCAATTTGGCACAAAAATCCTTTCCAACAGAAATCATATAAAATCCTACATAATGTAACATGGCCAAATGTTAAGATATACTGCTATACCAGCCCACAGCCCTTTACAATGTGTTTTTAATAATAAAAAATAATAAAAGCTGCAGCCCTAGGGTCAACTGACTATATGAAATATGAAAGAATGAAGAAAGAAAAAGCTATTGTCCTGTAGTATAGTCTTGTATTACAATCCTGCATTACAGTGCTGTAAAATGTATTTATAATAGCTATAATAAAAGCTGTGATCTGCAGCCCTATGGTCAACTGAGTTTATGGAGAAAAAAAAAGAAAGAAGAAAATAAAAATATATTAAAGGAGAAAGCTGCGGTATAGTCCTGTATCACAGTGCTATAACATTCCATCAGAAATCATACAAAATCCTACATAACATGCAATTTTAAGGTGAGATTTTAAAATATTCTGCTATACCAGTTTTGTATTTTTTATTATTATTTATTTATTTATTTTTTATAATAAAATCTGTGGTCTGCAGCCTTAGTGTCAACTGACTATACGAGTAGGTAGTAATACACATGAAGTAGTAATAGTGAAAATAAAAAAAGAAAGAAAGGAAAGAAAAAGCTATTGTCCTGAATTACAGTTCTGCATTACAGTGCTGTAAAATGTATTTATAAAAGCTATAATGACAGCTGTGATCTGCAGCTGTAGGGTCAACCGAGTTTATTAAAAAAAGAAAGAAAATGAAAATATAGTAAAGAACAAAAGGTGTAGTCCTGTAGTATAGTCCTGTATTACAATCCTGTATTACAGTGCTGTAAAATGTATTATTTAAATGTGGCATGAAAATCCTCTGCAACAAAAATCAGACAGAAATCAGACATAATATACAATAGCCACATTTTAATGTGTTGTAGTAATAAACGCTGTGATCTGCAGCCCTAGGGTCATCTATATTTATGGTGTAAGGAGTTCACATTAAGTGGTAGTAGTTAAAATAAAAAAGAAATAAAAGAAAATACTAATATATAAAAAAAGAAAAAATCAACGAAGGAATGAAGATAGAAATAAAGATCCTGTAATATAGTCCTGTATTACAGTTTTGCATTACAGTGCAAAAATCCTTCCCAACAGACATCATACAAAATCCTACATAATATACCATGGCCAAAAAATAAATAAATAATAAATAATAATAAAAAAAATACTGATAAAAAAATATATAAAAAAATATGCATATATAAAAAAAAACACTAATGCATTGAACATCTACAAGGAGTAATAAACATGATGCAATAGTAATAAAAGTAAAAAAAAAAAAAAAAAAAAAAAAAATGAAAAAAAAAAAAAAAAAAAAAAAAAAAAAAAAAGAATGCAAGAAAATAAAAATAATAAGAAATAATAAAAAGCTGTAGTCTTGAAGTACAGTGCTGCAAAATTTATTATTGTGAATTTGCCACCAAAATCCTTTCGAGCAGAAATCATACAAACTCCTACATAATATACCATGGCCAAAAAAACAAAAAAAAACAAAAAAAAAAAAACAACAAAAAAAAACCTAATAAAAATAATACTGATCATTTTTTTTTTAAATAAATATGCATATAAATTAAAGAAAAACAAACATACTAATGTATTGAACAACTGCAAGGAGTAATACACATGATGCAATACTAATGAAAAAAAGAAAAGAAGAAAGAATGCAAAAAAATAATTTTTTTTACAAATAATAATAATAAAAAGCTGTAGTATTACAGCGCTGCAAAATGTATTATTGCGAATTTGCCATTAAAATCCTTGGAAAAGAGATAGCATATTATGCAGAAATGTAAAACAAATCTAATACTATCACTACATTTTTTATGAATATCATATGAAGCCTAATAAACAGGTTGCTCTAGTACATGGTCAGGATCCACCCTCAAAGTTTTACTTCCCAATATAATGTGTCTGCTGAGATGTTTATGCATCGTCCTACTTAGAAGAAAAACTGATTTTCCACATATTCACAATATGTTCTTTTGATTAGTGCATGCAACAGGACGATGATTGTGAGTTTTCTGAAACGTGGGTCGCGTGTGTGCAGAGCACAAGGAAGCAAAAGTGATGCATCAGTGGCATACGCCATTTTGAGGGGCAGGGTCAGGCGAGTCCTTCAGACAGGGGGAACAGCAGCAGCAGCAGCTTGTGGGCAAAATGGCTTCGGAGCGGTGACATTGGGTGTAATATTACAACCTCAAAACGTGCTTAAACAAGTTAACTTTCACGTCGTTCCTTCCTAATAAAAATTTATTATCATTATTTATTTTTTTAGCCCCATAATGCAAGCACGTGTACATGCTCACACTTGTATACTTTGAACGTCGGTCTGCATTTGAACGTGTATAAATATAAATACACAAACATAGATATATAATTTCCTAGTTTAAAAAGTTTCATAAACGCCACACGTCTTTTTAATATAATTTATTTATTTACGCGCATTTTTGTTTCGTTTTTTAAATATATGAATATATAAATATATATATATATATATATACACCCCTGGAACCATTGATTATACAACTTCTGCGTGTAAAACGATCTAATTTAAATTTGTACACCTATTAATTGAATTATGCAACGAAAGTTATTATTGTGAGCAACTTTTATTTTCACGTAGCGTAACTACATTTTGTGAATGGAAATAAAAAAAAGAAAATAAATAAAAAAAAATACGCTACCGGACGCTTTTTCGTGCGACACTAGCCGGAAGTGTATCACTGGCCGGAAACGACCACTGTGAAACGAACATAAGCGCCTACAGGAAGACGGGGACATTAAAAAAAAAAAATGACACAGTGGGGGGAAATATTTGGTTAATAATCCCGATCGAAGCGAAGGAGAATCTCTGGGAAAAGGACCGGATTCGGTTAGTACACGGTTACGCGAAAAGGAAGAAAAATAGGACGCCGGCTAACGCGATCAAAAGTGTGTGCATTAGCCAGTTAACCGAGCGGAAATCGGGGTTGGTTAACGGGGCGACAGCGGAGCTCTTGGGCCAATGGAGAGGCCTTTGAAACTGTTTTCGACGGGAGGATGAGGAAAAATGACCCGCTAACCTGAAATCGGAAACCGCCTTTGTGTACATGTACGTTTCGGCGCCCTTTTTTTTTTAATCCCCCTCTTCACTTTTTTTTTTTTCATGCATCAAACTCATTTCATGTTGTACTTTCGGGAACTTTGCACATATTTGTACCGAGTCGAGCGGGTTTTTTTTAATGGTGCAACGATGAGCGCAGGAACAGAAGACCGTGTTTATTTAGCTAACAGTAGCTAGCTGGAGAACTGAACAGATAGCAGGCTGGCTAGCAAGCGAACGCATTATAGAAAGATATATAAATATATACATATATAGCACTCATTTTCATTTGTAATTATTGCGTTCCCAAAGTAAATATATTTATATATATATTATATATAATACTCCCAAAAAAATTCTGGAGCCCTGAAAATGTTTTCCAACACGGTTCGTATCATTTTACACTCCAAATTTTTATTTATTTATTATATATGCATTTAGATTTACAGTTCAATGATTTTAGGATTTTGCATATTGTTTGTATACATATATAAAAAGTCTTCGATCTCTTCAGTCTTATATTTTCTACCGAGCTTACAAAACTCTGAGTAACCGGAGTAAGAGCACCGATACTTCAGCAAGTACCCGAGTGTGGTGAGTTTCTCATAGTTATTCACCAAATATCAGTATTATTTACATAGGTATTTATTTGTTTATTTAAATATATACAAACACCGACGCGTTCAATCCGGAACCAAAGAAGTTTACTTGTTGTTTCAACGTGCATTTCTTTTTTTGCCATATACGTCACTATACGTGAACGCGAAGTGTGACGTCTATAATAGGAACTCCATACAACTGCATTTATTTTTATCTCTTTTGATTTTTTTTTTTTTAATTTATTATTTGAGTTATTGAAGTTTTGTTTTACTTTTGGGGGAAAATACACCCAGACTAATATTTACTCCTTTTTTGACTTCATGCATTTCACACCCAATATGATTTCTAACTACTTTTGTGTATTTATTTTAATATCAATTGATTTGATATTGATTTTGTTTTTGATGTATTTATTTTTTAATCCTCAAAGGATTGTGAATGAAAGGTACAATCCAGATCATTGAATGTGGTTATATTGGTGTAATAGTGATTCTGGCACTAATATATATTATTTTGTTTATCTTGGAATTATTTTGTTATTTCAGAAAGAATTTGGATGATCAAAAAAACAAAACATTATGTTCCTCGTTATTTTAAGCGTCGTTTCTCAATAATTTACTGGAAATGTAGTACAATCGATTTCTATATGTGGATGGTTTTAAAACAAATCCATGTTGTTTTTAGTTGACTTTTATTTTGGTTAGTTTTTGGCCTTTTTTTATTTTGGCATAAAACTAAAGAAATGTACTGATCAAGTAGAAACTGAAAATTTGTCTGAGACACATATAACACCCCATCTATCCACCCATCTATCCATCCATCTATCTGTCTGATTATCTATTTGGATATTCTCGGTCAAAAATAGATACACAATGTTTGTTTGGTTCACTTTTGTTTTTTTTTGTTTTTTTTGGCCGAGTGCGTCCTTTAATTTGAAAGTCGCCCTATAAATTTTTATGTAGTTCTCTCTTTACCGTTAAAGAAATTCACTATACTGGTTGAAACACAGTGTATAATGCAGGTGCATTAACGTGGACGTCTGACAGCCAACTCTGCTAGGCTAGTTTACAATCTAATCCATAACCAGCACGGGGGCTTCGATCAAACTCGGTTTTTAGCATGAACAGTGAAGCTTTGGATCCCTCTGTCTGTATTCAGAGTGATCAGATGAGGAGGTAAAAGAGCTGGACAGATTAAAAGGATTAAATTTGCTGTGGCTCGGGCCCCGTGGGTACAGATAAAGCATGGGTTTCTGTGCCACTTCTAGAGGGTCATCGTGTGGCATCGTTCGCTTTTAGGAATATGTACTAAAATGACAACTGACAAACGTGTCGAATCTTGTCAACTTTTATTTATTGACAAATCACGGGTGGACGTACAGATGTTTGTAAAAAAGTTTTTTTTTTTTTTTTGCATTACACACAATGGGGCCAAAAGTATGTGGACACCCGGTGGCCACACCCGTATCTGATGGTTTCCCCGAACCGTTGTCACGCAATTTAAAGCACACGCTTGTATAAATTTTTATAACTTTGTAGCATTACAATTTAATGTAATTACAATTTAGTAGTTTTCTCCTCAACTTAAACGTATTAGCATGTACAACTGGCGTGACCTTGATTTTCCACAGGCTTCTTAACTAAACATCTCATTAACACACTGATGTAGCTGAATGATTACCGATTGCTTAAGCCGTGCCCCAAAATCTATCTGAATGCATTTTTCTTCCAGAATAATTGAGCTGCTTATTACAGCAGTTACTGAAAGAAATCTAGAATGTGATGCTCAACAAGCAAATATCAATCGGTGGTAAAGTGTATGTCTGTCAGTCTTTTTCAAAGCCTGAGCATTCATGAAGCTGTATCCACTTGAATAATAAATACATCTGTATACTATATATCATCAGAATTATAAACTGATCTGCCTTGTTTTGCATAATATATATATATTTTTTTCCCCTATTAGAATGAGGTTGCTGACTGCAGACTACTGGATCATATCGCTGCTGTTTTCTTGGTCTTCCAACTTGGGACTTCATCCTGTTCAGTGGACATTCTGGCATTGCTTCTTATGCCTTTTCACTGTGATTTGAACCGAACTGCAAAGACAACTTTTAATACGGAACACGCAAATGGGGACCATTTCTTTAAATGCCTGTGAGATAAATAAGTAAGAGAACATTCCCTCGCGGGTAAGATTTTACATTACTCTAGGAACGTTTATTCAAATGAAGCTTTATATAACTTGTATTTATATTGCATGTGTATATAGATCTGTATTTTTGTATTACATCAGAGTACTTATAATTTTTTTTCATTCGGAATTGAAAGTAGACATGTTGAGTCATTTTGTTGCGCCATCGTTTTTGTGAATTCATGGTGCACATCAGTGGCACTGAATGGCGCCATCGATTTTCGCATGTAATTTTAATTAAGTAGTCTTGTTCTTTTTACTGCAGCACCCAGCGAACCAGAAGGAACCAGAGGAGTGTCCCTCAACAGTGAGGGAAATGTTCCAGTTTGGAAAGTACCCTATGGACATTTTAGAAATGCTTAGTGGGCACCAGGCTCATCAGTTCAAAGGACTTGGGTTTGAACGACAGCTGCAGCACCAACAGCAACTTCAACACCAGCAACAGCTCCAGCAGCAGCAACAGCAGGGCGAGGCTTCCGGAGCTCTGCTCTCTGGCCTTGGCCTGAGTTCCCTTCAAGGATCTAGAAGCAATGCGTTTTCTGATTCCTCGTCGATTTTTGCCAAAATGAGCGCACCGCCTCCACCCATCCCTCAGCAAACGCAGTCTTCTTCCTCACAAAGCTCCCGCAAATCTAGCAAGATGAGCAGCTCTGGCAGTTCGGCTTCTGGATACCCGCAATTTTTGCGTCCTTTTCACCCTGCAGAGGCTGCTCTAGCACAGGAGCAACTTCACTCAGGGATGGGACGGTTTGATTTTGCAGGAGGCAGTAGTAGTGGTGGGTCCGGAGTGATTGGTGGAGTCGTGACATCCGCTCCCCCACCGCCACCACCCCTGCACCCTGGCCTTTCTGTGCCTCAGCCATCACCTGGACCATCTTCATCATCACCTTCCCCTTCCAGTTCGACCACCACCTCTAATAACCCTGCTACCAGCAGCAGTACGGTAGCTGGACTGGTTGGGGCTCAGTCTGAGGCGCGTAGTTTACACCAGCAATTTAGTTGCATGCTTGCAGCCAACCAATACTTCCTTTCTGGAATGCCTACCAATGCTAGCCTTGAGCAGTTTTTAGTTCAGCAGGGTCCCCATAATCATCTTGGCCTTACAGACTCAAACACAGGTCTAGCTCCTCCCCCAGCACTTCACCCCTCTCACACACATGCCCACCCCACCCCCCAGCCTCAGCAGCAACAGCAGCAGCTACCACCCCATGCATTGTCTCACCCTCATACCCATGCCCATCCGCATCACCCTCTTCATCCTGCCCCTCAACCATCACCACTTAGTGGATTTGATTTTCAAGGCATCCCTGTACTTTCCTCTAATCAACTAGCTTCCCTTATGCAACAGGAAGCAGGTCTTCCTCTCCCTCTTCCACTTCATCTCTCTGCCCCAAAGGATGATGGGAAAGGGGATAGTGGCAGCGGTAGTGGAGGTAGTGGCAGCAGGAGAAAGAAAGCAATGGCCGGATACCTGCCCCAGAGGAAATCTGATGGCAGTAGTGGTGGTAGTAGTAGCAGTACTAACTGCCATAGCAGCTCTGGGGCACATGGCCATGATGGGTCTTCTGGCCTTGTGGGAGGAGGTGCTGGGGTTGGCATGAGAGGTCTTGGTAGTGACCCTTCCTCGATTCTCTCCTCTTCAACACCGTCCTCCTCCTCTTCTTCAACTGTCTCTTCCTCTGCGCCCTCCTCGAATTCTGCCTCTGTGTTGGTAACAAATGTTTCACAGATCCCCAAATCAGATAATCAATCCGCACTGACACCCACTGTTACTCAGCCCGAGCCTTATCACTGTGGAGAATGTGGCAAATCATTCACAGAACTTCCTAGTCTCCGTAGACATATACGTAGCCATGAAGAGGGGCGTAACGGCCCCAATAGCAGCGTTAACACAACTCCGAATACTGTCCATCAACATCAGTCAGACACTAGTCTCCCTCACTCAACACAAGATGGCTTATCTCAGCAAAACGCCCACCAACACGAACCGAATCAGTCCAATCCAGACCCCACTTCTTCATGTCCAAGTCCAGATAAGACGTATTGTTGCACTGAATGTGGGAAAGGTTTTAAGAAAAGAGGACACCTCCTTCAGCACGGTGTTATACATTCGGGTGCACGGCCTTATGCTTGTTCCACCTGCGAAAGGTCTTTTAACCGCCGCGAATCTTTGACTCGACACGAGAAAATCCACGAGGATAAACCTTACCGCTGTCCAGCTTGTGATCGTTGCTTTAGAGAGAGTACCTCTTTGCTCAACCATGCTGCCTCTGGCTCGTGCGGCAAACCAGGAAGGGGCTCTAGTTCAAGAAGCAGCGATGGCAGTTCAGCGAGTTCCGATGACAAAGTGGAAGGAAGTGAATACCAAGGTGGACAGTTAAACGAAAAAGGATTGGGCTATCCGAAAACCGAGGGAGGAGCAACAGAAATGTCTTGTGCGGGCATGTATTCACAGAGCAGAGGAGGCAATCCAAATACTGTCGATAAACCAGAAAGCAAATACAATTCAGCATATTCAAGAGATCCCTATCAGACGTCCTATAGGGTTGATGATTATCGTCGACCACAGAGTACTCTGACCTCGTACTCTGGAGATGGCTCATGTACTAACAACATGTCGGGCCCTGCCCTCAGAAAAGCCCCCCTAGCGCCAACACTTCATCCACACCCTTCAAATCAGCAGCAGCAGCAGCAACAACAACAACACCATCACCACCAACAGCAGCCACATCTTCCTCTTTCTTCTCTTCTCGATGATTCCGATGATGAAGTTACTAGCAGTGCCATGTCTGCTATAGCTGCAGCTGCTGCTGCCTCGGTTTTGCCCGAAATAAACAGCAACGGGGGAAGAGAGGAACGAAGAGATATAATCGGAGGTCTGTTAGGGGGTCTTGGTTTTGGGACTCTAGGTGGCCCATCTTCTACGTCTGCAGCAAATGGAGGAAATGATGAGTGTGTGAATGGATCCATGATGCCTTTGTCTCATCCTGCTCAGCAACAGCAGCAGCCTAATTCCCAAAATGCCACATCTAATGCCAAACCGAAGCGGCCAAGGAAACCCAGACAAAAGAGGGAACCCAGGCCTGGTGGTATTGCTGGAGAGGGTATAAAGCGTCGGCGGAATAACCAGAACGGGGCTCGTGGTGATGGAGCAGAAAGGCCTTATTTATGCACTGTTTGTGGGCGTGGCTTTGGCAGGCGCGAGACTCTCCGCCGCCACGAGCGTGTTCATACAGGAGAAAAGCCATTCCATTGCGATGTCTGCGGCAAAGATTTTCGAGAGCCTTTCCATCTTACTAAACATCAGACTGTTCATTCAGGGGAGAAGAACTTCAAATGCTCACTTTGTGGAAAAGATTTCGGTTATGCGCAAAGTCTGAAAAGACACGAAAAGCTACACCTCAGGGGGGATTTCAAGCCTAGGCGGAGTAAAACCAAGTCTTCGGCAAACCAAGCAGCGGCAGTTCATCAAGATGGCAGTCAAACAGCCCCTGGCTCATATTACTCTTATTCTCAAAATAAAGCTCCAGGATCCACTAGTAGCACATCAAACCAGCCCCCTCCGAAGCTTTACACGTGCGATATTTGCTGGAAGTCGTTTCGCCATCACTTCCATTTGACCGCTCACCACCAAGCCATCCATGAACATGGTGGAGAGAAACTGTTCTCGTGCGAGGTGTGTGGAAAAGCCTTCGCCTACTCCAACAGTCTGACGAGACATCGCCTGTCTCAGCACGGTTTATCACGAGCTGGACCAACCCCTCAGCCAACAGGAAGTGGATCTGGTGGAAATGCAACATCCTTAACAGAAAGCGAGGCTGCCACTAACGTCCTCCTTAGTCTGGCTCCAGATAATGGGAGCCATGGTGTCCAGCAAACCCATTCAACCATTGCTCATACACATCTTCACTCTCAACCTGCTGGCTATTCCCCACTCTTCTACACACCAGAGTCAGGTCCACATAGTTCGAATACCAATGCCCCTTCACACCCTCAACACCCTCACTACTCGCACTCCACTCTAGGGCCCCTTTCGCATCAGCAGCCAATAAGCGGGAAGGGACAACAGATTTATCAAGGGATTACAGGAAACCCCATTCATTCAGTTCCCCCTCATATCCACATTTCATCCTCTCCGCTCCACATTTCTCAGTACCACCACCAGCAGCACCCTTTCCAAATGCAGCCCCAGCATCTACAGCATCAGCTTGTACAGGTGCACGGCGATGCCGGCCAGAAAAAAAAAAAAAAAAAAAAGAAAAAAAATAGATTCTTCGGTGGGGGGCAGCTGATTGGCGGGTTCAGTGAATTCGAGAACGCGAGATGGCATCAGTTTTTGCAGAGAAAAAAAACCCGGCTTCAGCAGCAACTTAAACGGAAAAGGTGGATAGCCCAGTTGAATTGGGCCAAGTATACCGGAGGACTTGGGCTGCATTTAGGAGTCGGTACATGGCGTGCGGGTGGGCTGAAGTTCAGAGGTTTAAGGTCTTTGATGGTTCCCTTTAGGTTCTTTACATGCCCTATGTGTCCTTCCACCACTTTTACACGAAGGATAACCCATGCAGTTCACCGTGTGATCAGGCACCCCCCGAGGAAACATGGCTGTCGGGCTCGCCTGCGGTGTATCGTCTGTGGTAAACGTTCTCGACGGCTCCTCTCAGCTCTTCGCCATCGTGCTCGCCACCTTTCCCAAGGATCTTTCTCTTGCCACCAGTGCCCCTCGCGGTTCTGGAACGCCACCTTGCTACAGCGACACAAATTCGCCTGTAGACGAGTGGGTGGAGGACGGAGAACACCAAAGGGGACTTATTCTCAGAAAGGAGAGTATTATATGGAAAGATCAGGTGTAGAGTACAGGCACTAAAGTATTTTTCGAAGAAGATTATGACCGTCAAAACTGATGAGGTTTGAAAAAACAAAACCTAGAGACCCCTAATGCACAGTGGAAGTTCTGCTTTTGAATCCACTACATATTTACAGTCACACACACACACACACACAAACACACTCATTATATAGATGGTCTGCGGTTCCAGCCTGAAGGGAGTGCCTCTTACAACAAACATGAACATTTAAGCCTGCATCGAAACAAGAAAAGACAAAACACACATCCATTAAGGACATGGATCTGAAACATGGTTTCTCCAAAGGGGAAGAAAATTTTAGATTATGGAACTATTTGGTAGCACCTTTGTTGTTATAGTAGCATCTCTATCCTCAAAAAAAAAAAAAAAACACACTAAAAAAAAAAAAAAACATACATTATGTATTTTCTTAATTTTTTTTCATTCATTACGTATTTTCATAACTTTTTTCGTGCTGCGATAATGAATGCAAACCAGTAAGAGTTAAACTAATCTGAATGGTAACATTTCCCCCCCCTTATTACTTAAGATTTTTGACAGTATAGTCTTTTATTTTTAAATATATGTATCTTTGTTTTTGTGGCCTGTGCCCTACCCGCCCACCCCCCACCCACCCAGTAGTCTCGTGTTTTATAGAAATGCTTGTCCTGGGACTAATGTTGCTGGTTGGGAAGCTGTTGAACATAATTGTTAATTCTTTAAGGACAGATATACTAAGACACTTAGGTTTTCAAACCTTAACATTGAAAACTAATACTCATTCTCGCCTCAATCCTTTTCAAATCATGTGAAAATTTCTTGCGTAACTGATGGGGTGGGGGCACCATAGAAGCTCAATAGATGCCATGTTCCATGAGTTTAATGTCACCTGTTTTTTAAGAAATATGTAATTTTGTAGGTATTTCTATGACAAGTGTTATATCTTCGGTTGTGATGGATTGGCACGAGTAAGAGCAGAGAAACCAGTCCATACTGTAAAATGCGTATTATATTTTATGTATCAATTGTTTTCATTGCCTTTTTTTTTTTTTTTTTTTTTTTTTTTTTTTTTTTTTTTAATTCTTCAGAGTGCAAGTTTTTTAATCATTTGTACTATTTGTGGTTGGGCGTGTGTGTACGTTTTAAGATGAGGGGAATATATGTATCAATGTGATTTTTATTTGTTTTTATTTTTTTTGTTTTGGTTTTGTTCCCTTTTTTAACCCCCCCCCTTTTGTCTAATCTAAACAAGTATAGCACAGGACCCCAACACTATTGTATACATTTCAAATTCTTTGCTTAGCTCCTCTGTCCCAGTGTAATCTCAGTAAACTAAAATATGGCATATAAATACTAAACTATCGTTATTTTTTTTTTTTTTTTGGTTTTGTTTTCTGCAACAGCAAAAATTAGCAAATCACACCAAAAACCAATAAAAAAAAAAACTAAACTCAGTCACCAAAGACACTTTTTAATATAATTTTTGAAGTACAAAACTTTGCTCCGTGTATACTCTGCCTTATGACGAAGAAAAGCCTGGCAAAAGCGGGCGTATATCAAGTTTAGAATATATATACAAAATGGACCAGGTGGTATGCACCTGGCACTTGCAGTGCTGCTGCCTTGTCTTTCTGGAACTGTTTTTCCCCACTCACATGTTCTGGCACATGCCCTTTGCAGTGCCATACGCCATTAGAGGCGGGGAGGAGAATGCCTGCAGGGTTGCCGTAGCAGAGGCACACAGCCGTCTGTTCTTCGAGGTTCTGCAGCCTAACAAAAGTGGAACGAGTTCAATGCTGTCTCTTTTATTTATTTTTTTCCCCTCTAAAAAATGAGTTACTAATGAAAATCAATCTGAACTTATTTCAAAGATTACAGCATTACAAGTGTTGCTCAATGATTTTTTTTATTTATTTACACTTCATTTAAGATGTAGTACACAAAAAGACCACTAGGTGGTGGTAAAAGCCTCGTAAAGACTTCATGGCGCCTTCCTTGGTCGAGGGCAATATTTCATTTCGAATTGTGCAGGTTTGGGGATTTATTTAGAGGACAACCTGATGCATTGAACAACATTTTCGCAGGACTTATAGGCACGTAGATATTATTCCCCCCTTTCTGTTTAGGAAGGAAAATGTCAAACAAAATACAGCAACATGGCTTTTTCAGGAGAGGTGTTGTAATGGAAGTATACCACCAAACGGAGAACTTTGGAGACTTCTGCAGAGCTTTGTAGGATCTGTGCGCGCTAATCTTCTGGCTTTCACCTAAGGCTGTGGTGTTTCACTGGAATCTCACGCGGCCCTAGCGATAGAGGGAGCACACGGGGGCGGAGCAAGCGTCTTCAATCGAGCCAATGGGATGCAGCCAAAGCTCGACAGTGACCTACTTTCGACCAATCGCATGCCAGGAAGGCTGCCGGTAAGGTAGTAACGGCGCGTGCACGGGCCATGTGCTTGAGCTGGGCCACGAGTTTGTAAACCTGATGATGATAATAATAATAATAGTGTTTTTGGTGTATAATATTAAAAAACAATTTTTTTTCCCCTCATACTGCTATACACAAAATGTTCATGAAAGCATTAAATGTACAACGCTTCCATGACGTATTAAGCTTTAAAAATGCGCAATTGAACAAGAAAAAAATGAATAAAAAAAAAAACATGTCCGTCAGTATAAAGTCCAGCTCCGGTCTCATAAGAATCTTTAAAAAAACAAAAACAAAACTGGACGATATTAATATTAATGAGCCCCGCCCACACGCCTACAATTTATTCATGAGCCCCGCCCCTCAGCGCATCCCCTTCGTCCCCGTGAGAGGTGACGTCACGCGAGCTCGCCCGTGTTCGTTCCAGCTGACCGTAGCCGCGATCCCGACAAGAAAAAAATGAATAAAAAAAAAACATGTCCGTCAGTATAAAGTCCAGCTCCGGTCTCATAAGAATCTTTAAAAAAAACAAAAACAAAACTGGACGATATTAATATTAATGAGCCCCGCCCACACGCTTACAATTTATTCATGAGCCCCGCCCCTCAGCGCATCCCCTTCGTCCCCGTGAGAGGTGACGTCACGCGAGCTCGCCCGTGTTCGTTCCAGCTGACCGTAGCCGCGATCCCGAGCGCTCGTCTCACTGCGTCGGAGCGGGCGATGGTTGCAAATAAATAACGATAAGAGGAAAGAAAGCGTGATTTAAAAAAAAAACAAAAAAAACATCAACAACAACAAAAAAGAAAACGGTGCAGCAGATCGTTCTTGCAACCGAGTGTGTGAAATGACAATCCGACTTAATGGAGCTGAAACGATTTGACGCGATTTAAAGCCCCGTCGCGCCGCCGGCTCTAATGGACGCCTGTCGTTTGCGGCTCATCCGCTTTTTTTCGGGGAATATTTTCATCCGGGCCCGAAGGAGCCCCAGCTCAGATTGGTGCCAAATGCCAGCGAATCCGCGGACTGAGCTGAGTCCGGAGTGGAAGCTTCAATCCGGTGCCTCCAACTTTTGCTGAGATCAGAAACCGAGAAGCGTCCTGAGCGCCAGGTTTAAACGTGAGACGCGATCAGAAGATGGACCACAGCGCATCTGAATAGAGAGATCCCCCTATTGCATGTCCAGGATCAACCATAATAATCATAATAATCATAATAATAATAATAATGGATGGAGTCTAAAGCATTCTGGATGCGGTTTGAGGTGTAAACCCTCTCCTATCCTTTTATAAATGGTCAGCTGATGTGATCCTCATCCTTCCTATCTGTCACTCATTATATCTTATTATTATTATTATTATTATTATTTTCAAATTTGTTATTCTGAAAGTGATCCCAAGTCTACTCAGGCTATGTCCAGGCCTCTTTCACAGCTTTTACCTCCTCCAGATCTTCCCTCTGGAGGTAGTGCACAGTTTGGCCCTGCTTCTTCAGCACCCAATGGGCACCTGGGCTCAGTGGCAAGCCTGAAGTCTCTTCTCCAGCTTCCTATTAAAGGAGACAGTAGAGGGAAAGACTGCTGTGAGATGATTGGTGAGTCTCTCTTTTCTTTCTTTGCTGTGTGTTGAAGGCCTTCGATCTCAGTGATGGAGAATAAGCTACTGACAGTATAATTTGTGTACGGCGTATCTACCTATACTTTAATTCCACCAGACATCATTTTTCTAAACCAGACATAATGTTTCTGCATTTTTTGCTAGTCCCTCAATGTGCAAAACAAATCTCCATCCCATATAAAAATCTTGTACATCCCCTCACTGTGGTGGTCAAGATGTCAGTAATGTGGGATGATGTGTAGGATGATGAACTGAATTGGAAAAAAAAAAGACGGTCTGAACAAGTCAGTGCTTTCTGGGATTTTACGTGCATCCGGAAGTTATATAAAGAGACTCTCGATGAGCAGAAATTTTCACAGGAAGATTTGTAATATTGGCTCTGGTTGCAGAGCTTCTTCTCTTCAAGCCTTTATTCAACGCCCTCGAATACACCCACGCAAGCTCCTTTTCTCACTTTTCGTCCTACTCCTTCCAGTCCCCCCTCCTCCAATAACTGCAGCTCTGTTTTTTTTTTTTTAATCTCTGACCAGCTCACCTTAACGCTTCACCCATTGATTGGCACTATTTTGGTAGTGTTGCTAATGTGCTATTCCTGTCGTTGCTCTTTTTTTCACACGTAACCCCCATCCTCCTAAGCCTGGATACCACGGTTCTACCTACTGTCGTAGCTCTTCTGGAGTCCGATCTTACAGGTTGTGTGGTTTTCGTGACAGCTAGCGTCTATAACAAGCGTTCTGGATGAGGTTGAAGCATTTTAATAGCATATTAAGGAATACTAGTAGTGCGACATTTCGAAGGCTTTATAAGCGTTATTACAATGAACCTATCCAAGAAGACATAGGAATGTCCTGGAATAACTACCTAGATATATCTTTTTGTTCTAGATCAAGACAAATCGCTGGACTCTGATGAGGATTCGCTGGGAGGAATCGGCACCGGCGCCAATGGCACCATGCGTAGCTCATCACAGACGGCTTTCCTGGGGCCATTGCTGTGGGAACGCACTCTGCCGTGCGACGGAGGCTTGTTCCAGCGGCAGTTCATGGACTTGGAGGAGTTCCTGACGGAGAACGGGATGGGGTGCATGCCACTGGGGAACACCTCTGGCACTCAGGCCCTCATCCCCTCGCAGAGTATGCAATCAGCCATTCCAAGCCAGAGCTCCTCGCCGTCTCCCGGCTCCTCCTCAGCCTCGTCCATCTCTTCCCTCTCATCTTCATTGTCCTCGTCCTCCATTCTGGGACTAGACGTGCCACAGGTCTCTACCCCAGGAATGATGGGAAGTCCAGAGTGTCTGCACGGTAAGCGTTGGAGAACGTTGGAATAGTGTATATAGAGTGTGTCAGGAGCAAATTTATATGCATCGCTGGTGACGGTGTGTGGAATTGAAGTTCTGCACTTTTCTCTAGATTGTCAGAGTCGCTTCAAGTATTGACGGAGTGTCTTTTTTATACACCGGCAAACACTGATGTGAGCTGCCCATAAATTCCTCGTTTTCTTTTAAATGAAGTGGTTTTTTTTTTTTGTGACAGATACCCAAAAAAACTGTGTACGTCTCTTTGTGGGTGTTTTTCTTTTATGGCAGGAAGAAAAAGGGTTTTGATGGGCAGAATTTGGTGGACACCTGATCATCACACCCATTATGTGCTTTTATCTCAGATTTGTTCCCCTCTTTTAGATTTTGAAAATTGGCGGATCGTTTTGTGATCTTGTGCCAGATCATTAGTTGTATGAGCAGGTCTGAGGTGCAGTTGATGTTCAGTGGGGTTGAGGTTTGGGCTTCAAGCAGGCTTCGTGCAATAGAGGACTGTCAAAGTGAGAACTGATTGCAGGCTTTTTGATTGAAGTGAAATTGTAATGCTACATTATACAAAAAAAACATTACACAATCGCATAAAGAACAGATGCAAATTTCGGTCATATAAGGTTATTTGTATAAAAAATGAGAAAAGGGTGTATGCTGTGCCCTATTCATGTTGTTGTCTGACCACTGAGGATGTGCACTGTTGTGAATATGAGCTGCACAGGCTCACTGGTTAATGTTGCAGTGAGGCATAAACTAGCTTCCCTGAGGCACTTGGATTCTTGTGTTCATTACAACACAATTTAAAACTGAAGGTTGTTGTTATGTTACAAATGTGGTCCGCTAAATTAAACCAATTTATGCCTACGTAAAATCACTCTCCTACAGATGTCAGATTTCAGAACAGGTCTCTATATTTGTGTTGAATGTAAAAAAAAATTGCTAGTCAGGTGGAGTAATCTGGCTATTGTTTTGTATTTAATAAAAAAATGAATAAGAGAAGTGAGATCTTGCCATCAATCATTATTCACAGCCTGACCAATGGAGTTTACTAACATACAGGAGGTAGAGTCATTATATAGAGCAACATGTACACTAAGCAATTTCCTGTTTCTGTAATCAAACCCGAACAAAAGGTAGGCATTTAACCTTTAACACACAACAATCGAACGTTATCAATAGATGCAATGTTACAGTTGGATTTAACCTTGGGGTTTAGGAAGAGCTTCAACGCGAAGGGTTTGCTATCAGACCGTATAATTAATGATGGTGAATGAGCTGTTATATCGACTGTATGCTGGCAGAGTCTATGTGTTGAATCCGATGTATAAAATCGCAGTGTCGCTGTATGTGCAGCTCAGGATTAGTTAAAAGGATGGTAGTGGTTGTGGCAGGAACATTGTTGAATTCCAGTGTTTTCAGTCTGATTCGATTTAATCTCGAATAGAGGATCTATTATAGAAGAGGTCATAGAGAAAGAAGAAGAAGAAGAAGAAGAAACAGCTGAGGAAAAATAAGCATTGAAACAGAAAGGGAAAGAGGGAGTGAAATGGGAAAGGGAGGGGTGGACACTAGCGGCGTGTGTTTTCTTTGCGTGTTTTTGAAGCTTGTTCCCTCGTCCTCCCTCTTACTCTGTGTCTCACACGTTGAGGCCATGTGCAGGCGACTCGTCACGTGCCGATGCAGAGAGCAATAAGTGGAGAGAGCAAGGGGGAGGGAGGGGCACAGGAACAGTGGGAGGGCCTAAAAGTGTGTGTGTGTGTGAACCAGAGAGACAGTTTGGGAGCAAGCAAATCCCCTGTAGCTGTGACTTTGAGAGATATCTTTGTCATTTCGGTGTGATGACACCGCCAGACACGTGATTCAGTATAGACACCAAAACCAGAAGCACACCAGTATAAGATACAGACCAATATAAAAACCACTATAAAAAATACAAGAAGCACCGTGAATTGTGCATTTGTATGCACGAGATCAGAGATTTCCAGACCGGGTCCTGGATTAAACCCCTGCCATGCACATTTTTGTATTTCCCCTGCTCCAGCACACCCCCTCTTCAACCCAGGCTTGTTAATTAGTTGAACCGTGTGTGTGTGTGTGTGTGTGTGTGTGTGTGTGTGTGTGTGTGTGCTAGAAGCAGGGAAAACATTAAATGTTCAGGAAAGGAGATACTCCAGAAGAAGGGCAGGGAACCTGAGTATTAGAGCTTCATGAATATTTATAAGGCAACGCTGTGAGGGATTGCTCACATTGTTGTGAGTGTGTGTTTTCCTAGCACGTGGGTGTATCGCATGTCTAAGGCATGTTTAACACCTTTTGATTTTGCTCTTCCTCTTCGAGAAGAAATGGGAGCTGGTGTAAAAGTAGGAACATGTTGCTTGAGACAGTGTAGTTACAAGGCATTGGAAAACATTTTTAACTCGATGGAACAAATATGTAGCTATCGTGTATTCACACTCGGTTATATCCCCCCGCTGTAAGAATTAATATCATAACTTTCAAAGACACTTGAACTGCAATCTCGTCCAGAAACTGTCCATCTACCTACGAACCAGCATTGTGTCTTCAATCACACACTCACATACTATTGGAAACATTCGTGGTATTTGGCAGACGCCCTTATTCAAAGCAACTTACATACACCTGAGTAAAAGAATGGGTAAGGAATTTAATCAGAGGCCCAAGACTGGAGTCTTGATGAGGTCTTGATGAGGATGGGATCTGTACTCATGACCTTCTGATCCCATGCCTTAACCACAACCTACCCCTCACACAAACCTTCACTGAGTACTAAAGTCACCAGTTTTTCATTGTAGTTAGTGTTTAAATAATCCTGCCCACAGGTCTGTTTTGCGTACCAGTTTTCTGGATCTTCTGGTTTTAGTACATACTCATGATTGCAGAGTTATAAATTTGAAACACTGGCAATAATTACAAACATGACGGAGAAGTTTGAGGAGAGACATCGCTAATCGTCGTGTGTAAAATAGATGCGAATAAACTCGTGAAAGATTTTACGGTTCGAATCGGAACGCCATCTGACCGTAGTTCCGATGTTTCGTCTAACGATATCTTTTGGTTAGACAATATATGGACAAGGGTTTTAGGACATCGGACTTTTCCAGCCATATGTGGGTTTTTCCACTTACAATTTCCACACAGCAAAAGACACACAACTGGATGCTGTAAATTTTCCTTCAACCTAGAAGACCCAAACCCATATCAGCATGATATAGAGCTCTGTCCTCAATCCTACACCTTTGGGATAAACGTGAACGCTGCCTGAACCCCCAGACCCAAACACAAATCTCCACAACTATCTATAAAATCTTCCCAGAAGAGTGGTGGATTCTTATTATAACAGCAAACGTGGACTTAATGTGGAATTACATGTTTAAAAAGCACATACGAATGTTTTGTCCATATAGTTTACACAGTAGTGAGCGTACAAACAGTGGTGCTTGTGCGTCCATTTCCTGTGCGTGCAACATACAAAATAACGCACAAAGTGTAAACCAGACTTCTCTGCTTCGGGTCTGGCTGCATCACACCACCCCGGCGTGGATTTTCTTATAACACGCTCAACACTTCCTACTAGTGTCGCGTTGTCTGTGCAAGGAATATTCATTTGGGTTTTAGTCACTACCATTACACACATACGTATGTTACTGATTGGAGGAAGTGTTCGAATGTTGCAATAGTCCTCGGTTTTAGATCTAAATTGTCAAAAAATGTGGTGGTGCTTTAAGGCTTTGGGGTCGCAGAAACGTCATAATGTCCATTCTAACAAAAAGGAGTGTGCCGATTCCTGAGCTACCAGCTGCCAGATTGTAAACTTTGGTAGCTGCTAATCGATTTTTCGTCGTATTATTTACCAAAACCGAGCAAATAAATTGTCGAACTTTCCGTTTATTGTCGTGTTACCCAAAAAAAGAACATTGAAAGCTTTGTATTCGCTGCATGATTTCGCATGTACATGTAGCAGCAATTTACAACGTGTTTCTAGTTAGCAGCACTTTCATTTCCATTTATCTGGTAAAGATGGTGTACCAGCTTGACCAGTTTGGCATGTGTTAGTCACCAGACTAAGCTGGATTTTTCGGGCAGGGTGTTGAGGCAATTATCAGTAAGTGCTTTATCCTGGTCAAGGTTGCTCGGGCTCCTGGAAACACTGGGCGTGATGTAGGAATACACCCTGGATGGCATGGCAGTTCATTTCAGGACACAAACGCACTTACACACACACACACACACACATACACATTCACGCAATCATTCACAACTAGGGGCAATTTAGAGCAGCTAATCCACCTGCAGCATGCTGTTGGTCAGTGGAAGGAAACCAGAGAGATCAGAAGAAGGCAGAGAATCAAACCCTGCAGCTGTGAGGTGGCAAAACACAACAGTGTAACATGAAAATTTAATACTGAATCTGCGAACAATGCACACAAACACTGCGCCATCTGAAATGAGTAACACGGGTATAGATGATATAATAATACATGCGATTTCTGAATTGATTATGTAATAGATGAAGCGTCTGCCATCATGCTAAAAATTATTATTAAGATTTTTAAGATTGAAATGGGACTGAATGAGTAACAGTAGAGGGGGGAAAGGTTTGGCTTTGACAGGAACTCCCAAACGTGCTGAGGTAAGAGCTTGGATAATGACTGACCCCTGGTGGCTGCCTTGTGCAACTGCAATCAGGCTGAACATAAACGTGATCATGTACACACACACTCCTTGTTCATTTACAGTGTAGAGCATTTCTATAAAGCAGAGAATGTATGAGTGTGAATCAAAACAATCTAAGAGGAATAATTGTTCTTTTATAATTTAACGGTTCTCTCATGTTATCTTAGATTTATTTACTGCAGATGTTTATATAAATTCAGTCAAATGTGTATCATCTTGGAGACACTGCTAGAGGTTCAACACTGCATTTAGTCAGTCACGGTCGTACTTTTATCAGCTTGTGGGCTTCGTAAGCGCCTTCGCAGTCGTGTAGTCTGATCAGCTCTCACACCTCACCTTTATACACTCTGTATATCTCAATCCGATCAGGAACCAAAGTTTTAGCATTAATGCTAATACTAGCCACAATAGCACTAACGATATCATCCTTTTTATCTTGTCGATATCGTTAGTGCTAGTGTGGCTAGTATTAGCATGAATGCTAATACTAGCCACACTAGCACTAACGATATCATCCTTTTCGTCTTGTAGATCACCGAACAAATCTTTTCCATCACAAGTCTTTCGATATAAGAATATTTAATGTGTTCCAGGTTGAAGTTGGGGAGACCGTTATCTTCCCAATCAAATTGTCATGAATATTTCACCCGATGATTGAACTCTATCTCCTCACTGATTTTTGTGTCTCGCTCAGGTGGACAGGTTGTGCAGCAGGACCCATCTCCCAGCTCGTCCTGTGCACCTCCACCAGTTCCCAGCACGGGTGCCCCTGCGGCTGATGTCATCGTCAACTTTGACCCTGATCCCGCTGACCTGGCCTTGTCCAGTGTCCCGGGGCAGGAAGCGTTCGACCCACGGCGACATCGATTTTCTGAGGAGGAACTCAAGCCTCAGCCTATGATCAAGAAGGCTCGCAAAATGTTGGTGCCTGACGAGCAGAAGGTAGTATGTGTGGACTTCCTGTGTATATATAAGAAAGAAGAATAGGAAGCTTTATACTTGTCAGATACTTTACAGCACAGTGAAATTCTTTCCCAGTCATGTTAGGAAGCTGGAGACAGAGCACAGGTCAGTCATGATATAGCGCCCCTGGAGGACAGAAGGTTAAGGACCTTGCTCAAGGGCCCCGAAAGTGGCAGCTTGGTGGTACTTGAACCCCCAACCTTCTGATCAGTAACCCAGAGCTTCAACCACTGAGCTCCCATTTATACATTTATATGATACAAATTTGGAAAATCTAGATTTTTTTTTTAGAACCAAATTTCTGCTTTGACTGTACAATATTGGAAATTTAACACTATTTCAGGGTCCATATTGAAATAGAAGCAAAAGTGTGATAGCGATCATGCCGCCATCTTTGTACAAAACAGAGAAACTACTGTATCATGTCAGCAAAAAAAAAAAAAAAAAAACACGAGTGACATAAATAGTGCCAGATTTGATTACAGAATTAAATTTGCCATCTCAGCAAATTCATTAAGTCAAGATAGTGAGCTAGCATACAACATGATAATATATATTATATTTTATTATTTTTAAACATCACATTCCACATTTAGTTCCCATTCGCTGTTATAATAATCTCCACTCTTCTGAGGAGATGTTCCACAAGTGTGCTTGGGGAGATTCGTGCCCCAGTGAGTGAGATCCAGCCACAATAGT
This sequence comes from Silurus asotus, assembly GCA_024362625.1. Taxonomy (NCBI): domain Eukaryota; kingdom Metazoa; phylum Chordata; class Actinopteri; order Siluriformes; family Siluridae; genus Silurus; species Silurus asotus. Next base: position 828,882 of record MU551630.1, read on the forward strand.
GAACTGATAGATGGTGCAGATGCCTGGGGTGAAGTCAGAATTGAGGTTGAGGTCAGAGCTCTATTGTAGGCCACTGAAGCTTGAACCTTTGTTAAACATATATTCATGGAGCCGGCTTTGGCTGAAGGACACTGTCATGCTAGAACAGGTTTGGTGAAGGAAACTGAAAGCTATAACATCCTGTGTAGTGTGTGCACCTCCAAGAGTTCAGAGAAGAATCGCACGCCTGGAAAAGTCTGATGTCCCAATACTGTCCATGTAGTGTAATAACGATAAAGAAGAACAATTAAAGGAAGATCAAATTGAAAAATGTGATTAAAGTACATCCAATTTTACTCGTTTACTTGATTAATTTGAAGTACAATGTCGTAAAACATAACCAGGACCTGACTACTATTCTCTCTCTCTCTCTCTCTCTCTCCCCATCATCCATGCACCCGTTTCCAGGATGACAAGTACTGGAGTCGGCGTGTAAAGAACAACGAGGCGGCGAAGCGCTCGCGTGACGCACGGCGCCTTAAGGAGAACCAGATATCCGTCCGCGCCGCTTTCCTCGAGCGAGAGAATGCAGCCCTCCGACAGGAAGTGGCTGATATGCGCAAAGAGCTCGGCCGCTGTCGCAACATCATCAACAAATACGAGAATCGCCATGGAGACTTATGAAGAGAAGAAATTATTATTATTATTTTATTTTTTTTCTTCAACAAAGAAGAAGTTTGTTTTTTTTGGAAAAAGCAGTTTGAAGGCAGGGCTGTCAAACCACACTCAGAAATTCTGCAGATTTCTTTTTCTAAACATGCAACACTCTACAACACTCGTTTCCTGCAACATGGCATTGTGCATGACTGCAGCAAAGAGTTGCTCAGTAATCCAAGTCAAAGGGAATGCTCACAAAGTCTATAAGAAACACTTTCATATGTTTCTTTTGGTTGTAACACTAAACCTTACACACTTTTTCGCCATTTTCATGCTTGTGTACATTTTTAAGGGTCGGTCATCGACTCAGTATTCGGTGTTGCTCCGACTTTATGAGCGTTTCTTAATTCTTGTTATTTTTCTTAAAAAAAAAGATTATGCAGATGACACTGGTAATATTTTGTATGACAAAAAAAAGAGACCTTGTATATTTTTGACACGGCTACAGACAAAATCAACGAATAGAGGAATAAAAGCGGAGCAGAAGATCAGCACAAAAAGTTTCAGGAAGGAAAATTGTATATTTTTATACTTACAGGTGCAGACAGGCAAAGAGATTTTGGAATTCAATTTTTACCTCTATATTTTATATATATGGGGGTGGGTCGGGGAATTTGTGAAGAAAGAGGTCTATATGAAGATGTTTTTCTTTTGAAATCAGGTCGCTTAGCGTTGGCTGATCCGAGAAACCCAAATGAAAGAATGAGATGGTTCAAGAATGGACAGAGAACAATCATAGCAATGATGGCTGGCTGTACTGCCATGAACAGCCTGCATCAAAGTAAACGACAAAAATAAGTGTTTTTGAAATTCTATTATGAATTTTATTACAGTACCTTGTTTTTTTATGTCGGATTCTTTTTTTCCGGATTTTTTTTTTTTTGTTGTTGTTGTTTTTTTTTTTTGAGTTCGAAAGCAAACAGCAGGAGGTCTGGACATTACACCCTGTCACTACATTAGAGGAATGGATGTACAAACAATTTTCCATGTATATATTTAATCCTATTGTATTCCACATACAACACACATACTTATACACAAACTGGACCTTTAATTGCATGGGTGCAAACCAGATGTCTTTTTAGTCAAGACACATAATCAAAGGTCTTTCAGCTCAGTGGTATTTCACACAATCCCTTTCTCACAATCCCTGATTTTCAGATTTTTCTAAAACGGTGTTTTTTTTTTTTCTTTTTCTTTTTGTCCAAATTGATTTGGCAGTGAGTGGATTGCATGGTAGCTCATATTTTCTTTTTGTATACTGTATGATCAGCACGGACAAACAAAATACCCACATGTTGTTCCTTTTGGTACAGATTCTTTGCACTAACTGTCTCTGTTGAAATTGTAAGAGAAATCTTAATCTATTAGAAGTGTTATGTGAAGTCCCAAACTATATTCTAACAAAATGAATGCACCCTGATACTACTGTAAAGAAATATACTATTATATAAAAGTTATAATGACCTATATGAGATTAAAGTATTCTATCACTAGGTATGTCTGTAAATATCGATATCAATATATGTGAATATGTGATTGTAGAGGTAATTTGCATAAATGTAGTATATACAGAAACTTATTGCTTCACCAAAAGTAACCTACACTCAGAAAAACCACAATCGAAATCGATTAGCAAATTAACTTGACGGGATGATAATCAGAGAACGTTTTTTTTGGGACGGATGCCAAAAAGATACAGGACCCTCTAAAACTATTGGCACCTTTTACAAAAATTTGCAGACAATAATATCTAAAAAAAATATAACACATGCAATGTGTGACATTTCAAGTCCACATTGACATTGTAAAGTTTTCTTAGATTTTTTTTAATTAAACAATTTAAATTCTCTGATGTCTGCCGGTCATCAGACCAAGTGGTCAATAATTGGAACTGCAACAAAGTGCTATAAAAGTCCATTGGGGTAGGAATCATGCTGCCCCAATGCAATCAATGACAAAGTTGCCAGACTGGGCTAGTTAAAATATCTCAGTGGCTGAGCAGTTCTTGTGTTATATTTATATTATTTTGTTATAAAAACAAACAAAAATTAAGCAAAAAAAAAGAGTATCCTTCTTTTTCAATGTTTGAATTTTCTGGGCAAGTTTCAGGTCTTTTGTGAATTTTTTTTTTTAAAGATGTACTTGGGCAGGAAAGTTTGCGGAAACCTGGCAACACGTGTCAGCACAAAGTGTCCACATGTAAAGAACTCTTTGTCCACACCTCCATGCAGAACATTTAAGCTTTTTTTTGGGTATATTCTTAGGTTTGTATATGTGAACTTCCCTCTTTGGTTTCAAGATGTTTCAAATACAGAGAACAAGTATTTGTCTCCTATATTGTATCTCCCCCCAACCCCAACCCCAATAGTAATGGATGAAAAAGGGATTTTACCTGTGTGCAGCCTCATTTCTATATCCCAGGGAAACAGGACACGGTTACAGGCAAAAACAGAGTTCCTGTGCAAATGCAAAATAATATACATTTTTGAGAATGTCAGTGTGTTTTGCATTTAATATAATATATATATATTCCTGAATAATTCCTCAATAATTTTGGTACATATATCTTTGCTAAGAAAGATACTATTATATAAAAAAAAAAAGTATGTTTAATGAGATGTGAGTAATGTTTATTTTCGATACAGTTATGCTCATTTTTATGAAGGGTGCCAATAATTACGGAGGACACAATATATAAATATTTATAAAGCTCTATATTGATTTGCACATGACAATGTAAATGTTTTTTTTCTCCCTTTTTTAAAAACGAGTGTTACTATTATTATTATTATTATTATTATTATTATTATTATTATTATTATTATTATTATAATTGCTATATTCTCTATTCCTTTTCAGTGTTTTCTTGCGATGAGCGTTCTTACAAAATGCTCACCTTTATAGTAATAACACCAATAATACCATCTTGATAAACTTGTATTGCCATTTGACTGTTCAAAGTTGCCACCATCCACTTGTCATTGTATGTGTGAGTTTGTATAATCTTTAAAAAAAGAAAAAAAATATATATATATAAAAAAATTGATTGGAAGAATTTGATCTACTCCTGCCAGCATTGACTTGGTGCTGCTTTTGCTCCCGCAAATCAAAGGAGTATGAGTTTTTTGTTATATTGAAACTTTGTAGAAGCTTAAATTGAAACTTTTTGGCAGTGCTATTTTTCTATACGACCCTGTACACATGTTAATGGAATTTCACATGCACTGGTAGCTTATCCTCTTTTTTTTTTTCCAGTGACAAGTTTCTTACCAGTTGCTATTGCGGGTATTGTATTCAACATATTATGCCTCTTTCCATGTGGAATATTAACAGGTCCCTGGTTGTGACTGTTATTACCTACAAATACCAAGAGCGTATCACTTTTAAACCTAACAGAACCAATAATACCTACTGTTCTATGTGTGGAGATGCTGGAAAATGTGGTCTGGCTTTGTTTTTCCTGACACACCAATAAATAATTGCCATAATTCACCAGTGAAAAAACTAGTTTGCATTTTTTGCATATTATTAGGAGGATTCTTCAATTTGACTGCAGTTCATGAATGAATGAATGTATGCTGGGAATCTCGCTTGCTTTAAACACTGAGTTCCATTAATACACTCTATGGCCAAAAGTTTGTGGACATCTGTTCATCACATTCATGTGTTTTTCCCCTCCCCCACAAATTATTGCTGAAAAGAAAAACAATGTATATATTGTCTATGTGTGCGAAAGGATTGCAGTTTCGCATTACAGAAACTAGAACATGTTTTTAGCAACATGAACACATTACATTTTGAGGATGGAACATGCTTAGGCTAATGGAAACGACAAAGGCGCTATAAGTACATCTGGAATGAGAAGTTTAACAAGCATATATTTGTCATGGTAAGATGTCCACATATTTTTGGCTTTGTACTATATGTATATAACTTAATTTACAGAAACAAAAATCCACGGTCCTGCTATTGCTTCATTTATATGTATAATGCATATACAGTTCACAGCCCAGTTAAGATTAATGTCACCTAAATTATATGGACAATGTTTGTGGACACCTGACCATAAGACTGGTTCTTATATTGAACATCTCATTTCACATTTATTCCCCATTTGCTGTGAATAAACTCCATTCTTCTGGGAAGATGCTCCACTAGATTTTAGAGTTTGCTTTGTGTGCTTGAACAGATGTGTTCATTAGTAAAGTCAGATATTCGCATTCAAAGTCCAAGTTCATTTAAAAAGCGTGTTCAAAAAGTCAGAGCTTTATAGCAGGCCAACCAAGATATTTCACTCCAATCCACGTAAACCATATCTTCAAAGAATTCGCTTTGTACACAAGGGCATTGTCATGCTGGTACATGTTTGGGTCTTCTAGTTAAAGTGGAGGGAGAATTTAATGTTACCGCATCCAAAGACATTGTATACAATTACGTGCCTCTAACCTTGTGGTGTAACAGTTTGGGGAAGAACCACATATGGTTGGAGAAGTCAGGTGTCCCAATACATTTGTCCATATAGCCTATTGTATACCCACAATTTCTGCACACCATTTCCTGAATAAACATGAAATTTCAATTCCACCTCCTTGCATATCGGTTCTCTCAGTTCTCAGACTGGCAAATGAATCATTTGTGACTTGTTTGGTTGAAGGACATCATGCATGTTGAGCTTCATTTTATAGATGGGAAAGCCAGTGCATCATAGCAACACCATGTGCGCATCCATTCACACTTTTGTTTACACCTAGAAGCTAATTAAAATAGACAATTCATTTACTGGCATGTTTTTTTTAGACACTGCAGGAAATGAGAGGGAATCTATAAAGACATGGGACTCTGTAGACAAAAGCATGACTATGAGGTGATTTAAAATCATACATGAAACATTTCTATCCTGATCAAAGTCTCTGAGGATCCAGGAACACTAAATATAAGACAAAATGATTTCTAGAATATGGAAGTACAAATTAGTTTTTACCCCCAGAAAACAATTATAAATGGCAGTATAGTGATTATAGTTCAGATTAATTGTTTTAGTCACAGTGCATCTGGGATGCGTAGAGATGGCAAATGTATACACATCCTTCATTCAAGTAGAAGTACTGTGTGAAGGACCAGTGTACACTGTGTAAAAAATTTTTTAGGCCATTACTACTACCTGTTTTAATGTGACACTGGTAACTGGACCTCACATTATAATAATATATTAATACAGAAGTATTTTGAATTTTGTTATCTAATGAATGTGTCTACGCTGAACATCCACCATATAGAACACAAGCAGAGAAAAGATGATGATGATCAGGTGATCAGGTGATCAGGAATGTCTCTGTTCTCAGGCATGTTTACATCACTTAGCCCCATACTTCTTGTTACCTTCTGCCCTGCTCGTTGTTCACTTTGTAAACTTGCCTACACCAATGATACACCAGTGGTAGATTGAAAAAGCAGCGCAATGACAAGAAATAAGTTGATGGGCTGAAAATGTCACGCAATGAGAAGAAAAAATATTGATTATGTCACCAAAAAGATTAAAACTCAAGTCTGGTTTGAACATGTATGAAGTTACAGATATTTGTGTTAAAATCTTATGGGTAAAAGTAAAAAGTCTGAAAAATAAATAATGAAGTAAAGTACTGATACCAGATAAATCTTCATAAGTGCAGTAATGAAGTATTTGTGCTTCATTACTTTCCATCTTTAAACCTTCAACAAAAAATAGAGCTGAATGACTAGAAACAAAACACTGGATTATTCTGAAGTGGACGTCTTGAGCCCTGGATTTTCAAACATCTATTGAAACAGTTGAAGCAGTCTGGCATCCTTTAAATCTCAGATAGATGAAGACAATTTGCTCATGAACAGAGGGTCAAACTACTTGCTGACAGGTGCAAAAAATCGCTGGTTTGTAGTAATTTTTGTGCAACAAAATATGAGATATTAAAGTGCCACGAGAAAATCTGTTCATACATGTATATCAGCTGTTCAACAATTATTTTTTATTGTTTAAAGTCATGCACTATACAAGTCTATATATTTTAAATTATGTTGATTAACAAATAACGTAAAAGCTGATTTGATTGATTCGCGTTATTACTGCACCAAGTGGTCAATAATTGAACTGCAACAAAGTGCTATAGAAGTCAGTTGGGGTAGGAATCATGCTGCCCCAATGCAAGTAATGACAATGTTGCCAGACTGTCCTAGTTAGAAAATATATTAGTGGCTGAGCAGTTCTTGTGTTATATTTATATTATGTTATTGTTTACAAGAAAAAAAAAATACAAAAAACTGTGGGCAAGTTTGCAGGTCTTTTATGTATGCAGACGTTCCTAACTTTACGAACATTCACTTTACGAACTTTCGCGAATACGAACAAACCTGTCCTAAAAGTCAAATTTGTTCAGAGTCATTAAAGATTTGTCGACAGTAACGAGTCTATATGAGGCACACTGGATTAGGGCTAATAATTTTTTTAAATAAATTTGTATTATTTTTAAAATTACTTAATACTAAATATTGTAGACAGAATTTTGAGTATTTCAATTTGTTTTTTAATATATTTTATTGTTTATTTGATTGTATTTATAGCTCTTACAGCATTAGGAGATGCATAGTCAATAACGAACACAGTAACAACTTACGAACAAATTGTTAAAATGTTACGAACGGTCGTTCAGAGCGTAACTCGTTCGTAAGGCGGGAAGCGTCTGTACTTTTTCCAAACATGCCTGAGCTGGAACGTTTGCTGAAACCTGGCAACCTGAGTTATCAATATTATCAATGTGTGGCATGCAATTTTAAATAATGTCTAAAATTGCAAGCATAAAACACAAGAAACATAACGACTTCAAAAATCACATGAGCATGATCAAACCAGCATGCTAATGAAGAAACAAGAAGCATGGGAAGACAAATGTGAGACAAAGGTTACTCTGGAAGGTGGAACATCTACATGTGCTAATCAGGAAACAGGAATGAGAAGGAAAATTTGAGTGATTAGTGACAAGACATAATGATGCAGTGGTTGATGGGATTCATAGTTCAGGGTGGTGTTCAGTGAGGACTGGGATGGACTTGATATAATTTCTTGTGTCAAATGAACCCTTGTATACTTTACTTTGGTTAACAATTCCCTAAAGAGGACAAGTATATATATAAAAAAAAAAAATGCGCTTTCAATCACTCACTGCATGCTAATACCTCGATGTTCAATACTGATTGGAAAAAAATACCTTACACTATATTTACATGGTGACTGTAGTTGATAAAATTCAATACAATGATTGAATTTTGATTAAATACAATGATCAAATACAATGGCATGTTTGAAACATTTAACATTGTTGCCTGCTGAGTTTGAGCTTTGACCTCTAGCTAAGATGGCACATTCCTTGTTCCTTTTTATCTCTCAGTCCTCTTTTTTCTTCAGCTCATGCTGTGTCCTTTCCCTGATATTTTGCTGGCAGCCCGTTAAGAGACTGCTCACACCTCTCAATTGGCTGTTGCCATGGAAACCAGAATGGTAACAGACAGAGACTGTTTCCTCCTGCAGAGGTGGATGAGGTGACGAGCCAATGAGTGGTGAATGTTTGTGTCTGTCTGTCTGTCTGTCTGTCAGAGAGAAATAGAGAGAAATAGTAGGGTATAGTGACAGTTTAGAGGAAGCTAGAAAGATAAGATGGGTAGGAATTGTGGTTTTTTTTGTGTGTTTCAGTGTGAGACAGAAAGAAACAGAGAAAGAGAGAGAGAGAAAGAGAGAGAGAGTAATAAAGATGTGTCTGTCAGATCTATCCCCCACTTTAGAAAACTGTCAATGATCACTGCTGCTTAGCAGAGTTACGGGATTTATAACTTTGTTATAAGAGCAGATTTGCATTTAAAAAAGCCCATAATTATTTTCACCGCATAGAATTTATGAATTAGATGTGATGACAATGTGCATGTGTGTGTGTGTGTGTGTGTGTGTGTGTGTGTGTGTGTGTGTGTGTGTGTGTGTGTGTGTGTGTGTGCATGTGTGTGTGTGAATATGATGCGTGGGTGGCAGCTGTAGCTGAGAGAAATTTTCAGAGTGATTGCTCGTTTAATGTTCAGAGTATCAGCTCCGCTCTCCCACTCTCTTTCTCATTTACACACATAGACTCTGTGTGTGTGTGTGTGTGTGTGTGTGTGTGTGTGTGTGTGTGTGTGTGTGTGTGTGTGTGTGTGTGGTTAAGGCAAACCATCATAAGATCTGTCCGAATGCTAGAAATCAGTAAATGTCCTCTGCAGGCTGATTAGACATGCGAGTGTAGCCTTATCAATCAGTCAACCTTTTAATGTGACCTGCTTACTTACATAATTATTATTTAACCACTGGTAATTATATCTTACAGTCTACTACAAATAGATCTGAATGTTTTCCTGAAGTGAAATATGTTTCCTTCCTGCATGAACACTATACAGCCCAGTATTTTGTTATTAATATTGGCACATCCATGTGCTGCATGAAGCTCTTCCTCAAAACGATGTGTACAGTTTTGGAAGTGCACATTTGTATAGGATTTGAATGCTGTATCAATACCAAGTTCTCTTTAACAGGAAGTAATAGGCTAATGGGCCCTCTAATGCTCCTATAGTATTAAAGAGCCCATTGAATGAACAGTAAAAAGGGAATAAATCTGGAATGGGATGTTCCAAAAGTGCAAATTAGTGTGTTGATTACGTGTCCACAAACCTTTAGCCATATTGTGTCACAGTGGCGAACTGAGCATTTTACAACTTTAGATGGTGTCCTAGCTGAACCAGTCCACCTGCTTTGAAACAGCTGAATTTCTACAGCTGTAAAATCCATCAGTATTAAAGAGAAACGCGGTAAAGCAGAGCGCCGCATCACAGACAGGAATTTTTTACAGTAAAAATGAATGCCATTACGAAAGCAAGAAACCCAATGTACACATATTTCTTTCAGCTTCTCCCATTAGGGGTCGCCACAATGGATCATCCGCATGTTCAATTTGGCACCTGTTTTTCATGCTGGATGCCCTTCCTAATGCAACCCTCTCTATTTATCCGGATCTGGGACCGGCACTTAGAGTGCACTGGTTTGTGCAACCCTAATGGCTGGGTTTAGTTCCCTGACCGGGACTTGAACCCGGGCTGTGGCGGTGAAAGCGCCAAATCCTAACCACTGGACCACCCGGGAACCAATGTGCAGTGGACGAACGCTATTCGTCCACTGCAAATGATCCAAAATGCAGCTGCACGACTTGTGTTCAATCAGCCCAAGTTCTCCCACACCACCCCACTGCTGCGCTCCCTTCACTGGCTTCCAGTAGCTGCACGTATCAGATTCAAAACACTGATGGCGCCAAATACTAACCACTGGACCACCCGGGAACCAATGTACACCTATTAACATTATAAACCTGGTTTTCCATACATTTTAGTGGATTTCTTTCTGTGTATTAAGCTTTTACTTAAGGTTTCGAAATAAAGGCAAATTTTCGCAATTTTACAGGAAAAAGCAAATGCTGAAGTAAAAAATGGGTTATAAAAAAAGATTAAAAAATGTTTTGAACTGTTTGGGTTGACCTTTCCTTACAATGTAATTGTTCGTGTATCTGCATCCAATTTAAATCTAACAAGAGTCCACGCTGTTAATTTCTGCTAGCCTTACGTTTATTGTGACAGCTGAAATATGATTGGATATAAACTCTAACCATAACAGCACACCTGAGAGGAATTCTATGAAATAAAGAGAATAGACTATTGGGAATAATTTAATATATATTCATGGACAAAAATATATTGAAACGCAAGTCAGTGATTTAGAATTTAGGTCAGCAGAAAAAGCTTTGCTGGCCCTGATGGCCCACCACTGGTCACAATCAAAAACTATGCTGTAAATGAAGTCAATTTTTTTCCTCATAAATGGAAATGATACCTGACAAATTCATTTAAAGACTCACTGAATGTCCCACACCTACTTATGAAAAAACATTCCTAAATTTACAATTGAAAATCCTGATCTCCATCATCCAAATCAGTTTCTTTCTCATCATCTGAAGGAAGCACCTTACTGTTTAGACAGGGAACAGTCAAATAGTAGCTTGAAAGGTAGCTTAAAAAGGCTGTGATATGAATAAAACTCAAAACCTTCTAAGAAGTGGAACAATAAGTTAAACACTGATCTATGACTGCCCCAATAAGAGGCATTGCTTCTTTTTAGCATCCTTTGGAGCTTTGCAAATTGCCTGTTCATATAAAATAGTCAATCGTAAATGTAATTCGTTACTGCACTTAAGTAGTTTTTTTTCGCATAGATGTACTTCTACTTGAAGTCAAATATCTTTCTTTTTACTCAGCTACATTTTGCGAAATCAGTCGTCCTTTTTATTTATGAGTGGATAAAAACTTAACTGGTCAAACACCAGTTTGCAAACCACCAATCAGGGTAGAGCACAGCTTTAAACTTGTTCTGAATGGCGCCTAATAGTGGTGGATTCAGGCAACATGGGAAGCCAACCAGAGTGGCATGTTGCAGGGAGGCGGCACGGGGTGGCACGAAAATATAAACGATGGTTTTCTTTTTCTCTCGCTCATTTGCAATTACCTAATTGTGTCACGGTCTAAGAACCCAGTCGGGATTTGGAGTGTGCACCTACCGCCCGGAGATGTTCCCTCACTTATTTACTCAGAAAGGAGAGTTAGGGGGTTGGGTGATGTCAGGTTATGCTGTGTTGCCATTTTAATTAGTGCATTAATATTTTTTATATAATGATATATTTATAATATTTTTGATATCTTGCATAACATTATAATTTGTAGTAAGTAGTTTATCATAATGTGTTGCAACAAAACAATTACAGCCTCACTAGTTTATTTGGATTGTAGTTAAACTAGCACTTTCTGATTTGGTTACCTTTAACAAAGGTGATGTAATAAAGGTTTTCTGTGATTGTTAAGGTCCTGAACTGAGTTAACTATAGGAAATCTTCAGTGCAGCTTAAAATCCTCATTTAAAATACATATATTATAAGGATATACATGTTGTATTTATCTTATGGTTACAATGAGCCAAGCAAGAGTTGTCTGGTTCTTGGTTCTAAGAGTTTGATAAATGGTGCACAATGACGTGAATTTAATTGTGCAATAAATGCATTTAGGTTGATATTTATACATGAAATTAAGCTCTCAGAAATTTATTCAAATTTGTGTACTGCTCTGAGAGTATTTCTTACTCATCCTGTGACGGTAGCTGAAGCAGAGAGGAGCTTTTTAATGCTGAAGGTAATCAATGTGGGAGATCTTGGGTCATGGCACTAGAACCGCTATTCAAGCTAGTACCGCTATTGCCACTTTCTGGTACCTACTTAGCACAAACTTACAGTTCAGTGTCAGTTAAACATCAAGCAGATTTTGAGAAGAATAAATGATGGAAGAAACTCCTGACTCGAACTCGCCACAACACCCATGGCCTTATTTGTAAAAATTTTTTAAAGCCGTTGAAAATAAGGTTTTGGGCTCATGATCATTTTTTTACATCAATCAGTGTTTGACTCAATAAATATCATTCTATTAATATATTGGTGTGCTAAGAGAAAGATTAGAGTATTTTTACATAAATTGAGTTGATTAAGTAAAGAGTCTTGTGATAAAAATGATATGAACATTATAGCCATAATAAATCATAGTTCTTTGGACACTTAAGTACATTTAAGGGCAAATACTTTACTACTTTTACTCATGTGAAAGTTTAAATGGAACACTTTTACTTTAACTGGAGTTACAATTTTTAAATTGCAATACAAAACAAATCAATATTGTACGTACAAGCAAACAAGCTAAATGTACCTGACTACACCATATGTATAGTGTATGACTATGTGTAAAAAACCTTTCTAGCCATAACCATGTGGTTCTTCCCAAACTGTTACCAGCTGGAGGCACGTGTATCTATAGAATGTATTTGGAAGTGGTAGGCATTCAATTTTCCCCTCACTTGAAGACCCAAACTTGTTTCAGCATGACAGTAAGCAATACAAGCTCCATGAAGATATGGTTTACATGGGTTGCAGTAAAAAAAAAATTAGCTTGCTCTAGAGATCTGACCTCAACCCTAATGAACACCTTTGGGATGAACTGGAATGCTGACTGCACCCCAGGCCTCCTCACCTCACCTACACCAGTACCTGACTTTACTAAATCCCTCGTGGCTGAATGAAGACAAATCTCCAGAGTTACACTCCAAAATCTAGTGGAACATCTTACAATAATATGTGAATAATATTTTAACAGTAAATATGGAGTTAATGTTTAGTAGAATGTTTAAAAAGAGCATCCCGGACGTCCACAACAACTTTTGTCCATATACTGTGCTTGACTACATTTATTCCTGTTGCTATGGTATTTTTTAAGCATTTGGAATGTAGTTAAATCAATCAACCAACCAATCAATCAATTAGCTAGTCCTGGATGAATCCCAGTTTAGCTGTAGATGGACCCAGGTGTTTTATTGCCTATATTGGAGTTTTTCTTGTATTCAGTAAATAGTGTTCCAGGGTTCCTGGCTTGAACTTGAGATTTGTCATGCTTTATCTCTGTGTGGGTCCCCAGGTTTTTCCCACCTCCCAAAAACATGCTGGTAAGTAAATTGGCTATAATAAATTTGTAATGAATGTGCCAACGTGTCCTGTATTGGTCTGGGATCACATCCAGGGTGTATTCCTGTGCTTGTGCCCAGTGTTCCAGGCTCAAGCAAGTGGTCAGAGAAAATGAATGAATGAATAAATGATGCTTGGTGACATTGAGGGAAACAAAAAAACAAAAACACGTACACTTATGTAAATTATGTTTAAATATAATTTTAATAATGACAATCTAAATGTGGTGGTATAGTGTAGTGTTGGGAATTCTGGGTATTGTATTTGTACGTTATTCCCCATTTACAGTTTTCCATTGGTTTGCTTTTACCTTCCAAAACATGCTGGTGTGTGCAAATGTGTGTGTGTGTGTGTGTGTGTGTTTCTATGTTTCTCTGAGATAGACGCTTGTTTCCAGTGTTCCCAGAGTCTGGATTAACAGTGATCCTAAACAAGATCATAAACGATAATAACTATTCTTTAGTAGTCTCAATAATTTTGGCATAAAAAGAAGAAGATTCCCATTAGGGGTCACCACAGCAGATCATCCACATGTTTTTACACTGGATGCCCCTCCTAACACAACCCTCCCCATTTATCCAGGCTTGGGACCAGAACTAAGAGTGGCTGGGGTTGGTTCCCTGACCAGGGCTCGAACCCGGGACGTAGCAGTGAGAGCGCCGCATCCTAACCACTAGACCACCAGGGGACCTACAAAGAAGAAGACTAATAATTAATCTAATTCAAATAATTAAGGGTTTGGATGGATTGAAGAGCGACGGCGATGTATACTGTACTGAATACAAATAGAGTCCGGGTAGATGCATTAGAAAATTATATATTGCCAAGTAGACAATAAGAGTTAATTTATATTTATTCAAATAAATCCCTTTCAACGGAAGCCTTTGATGGCAGTGTTAAATATGTCATTTATTACTTATTATACATTTTGGGGTAAAAAAAAGTTCACACACAAACTACTTAAAATGCAGACACTGATTTATGGTGCAATAATCAGGAACTGTCATACAATTAATTCAGGGCTTAATGGGATGCTAATTTAGGTTTCCCACCGAGTGGCACAGCATTGAGTGTTTGGTGTGTAGCTTGTAGCTTGAATCCTTATATTCCCTTTATATCAGCAACTACATAAAATATAAAGCCTGAATGCATGTACTGTATATCAAAAGAAGTCTTATATAGTCATTTGTTTTAATGTTGCCACGTATTTAAAAGTGTACATTAAAGTTCAATGGTTGGTTTACATGTAATATTTACCACAGAATGATTGGTGATAATGGAGCATACAAATGCCATGCATAAATGTGTCTTTTTCAGAAAGTCCATATTTTTTACTATATAGTTTCCTGTGGAAATAGTTTAGTCAAAAGGTTGTCTGATAAGAATCCTTATCCAAAGAGTCCTTTGGTCAGACTGGATCAGCCATGTTGACCTTTTGGCAGAAATTTTCAGTACAGGCTAAAATCAATAGACTGATATGAAGACGGATCAGGTACATGCTAAGAAAACTGGTGTTCAGTATGAGCAGACAGGAGCTAACTTGGAGCCAAAGTAAGAGAAAATAAGTCCTACTGAGAAACACCTCCCGATAGGAATCTCCAGGCAGTCATCAAGATGATGTGCTGTACCTGAAGCCGGTTGGCAGCAAAGGCACAGGACAGAGGACTTTGTATGTCCTTGTTTGACAGCTTACACAGGGTGATGGGACCAAACTAAACACAGTGATCTAACTGTGTAAGACATCACAGACGTGGACTGATTTTATCAGTATGTCATTACACAGAGGAGTGAAAAGCTGTAGAGCATAGAGAATGAATCTCCGTTTGATTCCGAATGAATCTCCTTTTTTTTGTCCACAACTGGTTTTACATATATAGCAATACTTTTACTACTATGACTAAAACTGTAGCAAAAAAAGGAAGGCTAACTACAATTTTGAATTAAAGTGGACTCATAAGTCAAAGCGTTCTTTATGAAAGAAAGCTTGTGTTCTTACAATACTATTTTTTTAATTCACTTGAAAATTGACAAAGAAATTCTCAGTTGTTTCCAGACAATATTTTATTGGAACACATTTTCTATCCATGTGTGGTTGTTTCCCACAACATTTTCCCCGTGAGCTCTACGATGATGTAGTTCCATATAGTCAATATAGTGTATGTAAGCATAGAAAGCAACTAGCATAGCATGTAAACAACTGTTTATTTAGTGTATGTTAATCCAATCTACAGTATGCTGGTACAATAAACCTGGTATTAATGTAGGATATCACATTACCCAGCATGTATAAAGTTTTTCTTTTCAGTGTTAGAATACTTTGGACTTCATTAATATTAATTAAAGTAAACTATTAACAAGTGGGTGTAACTTGGGTAACAACACTGGGTGTAACTTGGGTAACAACACTGGGTGTAACAACACTGGGTGTAAACTTGGGTAACAACACTGGGTGTAACTTGGGTAACAACACTGGGTGTAACAACACTGGGTTTAACTTGGGTAACAACACTGGGTGTAACAACACTGGGTGTAACTTGGGTAACAACACTGGGTGTAACTTGGGTAACAACACTGGGTGTAACCTGGGTAACAACACTGGGTGTAACAACACTGGGTGTAACTTGGGTAACTGTCACCGGGAATATCTAGTTACATTCTTTCAAAAATGTCATTTTAAAATGCTTTTCTTATTATCATTTGGAAAAAAGTCCAGATTTTCAATAACAATGAAATCCAGACACATTAAAGAATCACTACTTTCTAAAGATTGTTTATAACTCTTGTCATGTAAAGGAAAGGAAGCAAGAGCATTTATTCCTTTTAAATAATAGCAAATATACATAAAATAAAAACTAATGCAAACTGAAACAAACAAAAAAAAAGTAACAAAGAAACATGACCATGAAAAACATAACCTGAACGAACCATCAAAGCCTGTGAGAAATAACTTGAACAATAGAAGACAAACGTGAGACCACGTGTGCTGTGAAACGTGACCATATGCAACTGCAAATCACAGAAACAGATATAATTAATTATTAGTATGTGAGGGTGTGTTGGTTGATTGGAAACCTTGTTTAGGGACAAATTCACCACTCAATTAAAAGAACTGGAAATGCTTATCCATAATGCAATATCAGTGTGGATTTCTATTCTTTTTTTTTTTTTACTTATAATTAATTACACACATATTCATTATTCAGTATAGGAATTTACTTTGTAAATTTTATAATCTGCAACATTGTAAAAGGAAATTTCTTTCAGTTTTTAATCTTGGAGAAGCTCTCATTCTGGGACTCTTGACTTTTCACTTCAAACTACTTGGGAGTTTCAGAAAAAAAAAAAAAAAAAAAAA
>MU551630.1:845590-877788 GCA_024362625.1 Silurus asotus
AAAAAAAAAAATAAGACCTTAAATAAGATTGAGTAAAAATTTATGTTGAAAGTGTCAACGGATTAAACACATCCTTATAAGAGATTTTATACATGAGAGTTTTTCAGCTTTCAATTTGGCAAACAAATATATACACATAACTACTGCGTAATGGATGTAATATTTGAAGACATTTTTTACATGAAATTCTGCCCAATATGTTGAAATATGTAAAAAAAATTACAATATGAAAATCTTTTCAATATTTTCACCCAAAACTCAAGTTGAATGAAAACTTTTGTACATACCCATTATGACCTAACTGCAAACTGTTTTGCAAACTGTTTTGTACCTTCAGTGCATTTCTCTAAGGCTGTTGTTTTTCCAAGCCTTCTGATATCTTATTCCGAGCATCGGCTTCTTTTTTGTAAAGCAATTCCTGAATTTTTTAGAGGATATCTTTCCAGTACAAGAAGTCCAACTTCCTTACACTCAGTAATAACAGAACAGATACTTTTCACTAAATCATCACAAGTGTCGTGCGATGAAGGAGTGAAAGTGAATGCATCATTTTATATATCATGCAAATATAGAAAACACAAAACATTGAAAAACACCCTTCCCAAAAAAATAAAATAAATGAAAACACATCAAAGTTCAAGGAAAACATAATCTAAGCATGACAACAAGATGAATCAATGATAACAACAACCAGACAATGGTGGGAATTATACAAACATAATTATATAATATATACTTCTATACTAATATGTTACTAACTACAAGACAAAGTGAATCATGTGCGAGTAATCAGTAATATTCAACTAAATCATGAGACGTGCAGGGGCTGATGGTTGACATGGTCCTGTGGCTCTAGGCAGAATCCTGGGCAGAATCCCAGCCTGCACCTTTTCTAGAGCCTCTGTTACTGATCACTTTATTCTTTGCAATTAAAATTGATTTACATGAGTTGACATGCTGGTGTGTATGGTGTCCTACTGTACTTATTCATCCTAGAAAAACACCTGTCTGTATTTTTATATCTCCTTTTTATTTATTATTATTATTGTTATTAATATTAATATTATTATTATTATTATTATTATTATTATTATTATTATTATTATTATTTTTACAATTCCTTGTCCTTTATTTTGTCCATTTTATTACATAACAATTATTCAGTCTAATTTATCTGTGCTTTATTTTCTATTCACATGCAATGTTTATTGCAATTAACCTTTTATTCAAACTTTCTTTTTAATATAATTTGTTGCAACTCATTTATATCATGGATTTTGTAAAGCAACATTGAGTTTAATGTAGGTGCTATACAATTACCATGTATGCTTCTTCTTATTCTTCTCCTCCTCCTCCTCTTCATCATAACCATCATAATCATCATCATCATCATCATCATCATCATCTTTTTCTTCTTCTTCCTCTCCTTCTCCTTCTCTTTCGCCTTTTAATTAATGGTTTTAGTAGTAATAATAATATTGCATAAAGCTTGTTCGAAGGAGAAGACGACCTCTGCTGTCAGGGAGGGGTAGTGTTACGAGTTACTGTTATAATTCATAATTCATTTTAATTCAGTTTTTGCCAGAATTCTGAACCCAAATCTCATGCACACTGTCTTAAAACATAAAAATTTTCATGTAAAAACACACACACACACACACACACACACACACACACACACACACACACACACACACACACACACACACAGATATGCACTCATATCAACAAGCACAATAGACAGATATTAAAGACCACCATGGCTAAATATTGGTAGTAGAAGAGCCTGGAGTGAGGGATGACTCCTGACATTTGTTTTCACAGTTTCCGTTCACTGCCTCAAAAAGGCTCACTTGTTAATAGGAAGTCATGGAACGTCACTTAAAGCAAACGCAGGTGTGGATAAATTGAATCGATGAGAAAAAGCACTAAAACATTTAACCTGAACGCGAGCACGAGCACAGAAAACTGACAAGAACCGTGCAAGACAACAAATGAACACAATGTGTGCAGTGAACCTTGAGTATATATAAAGTGCTAATTATCATGGCACATTAATAACCATGAATGAGAATGTTCTAGAAGGTCATGACGTGACGTGATATTGCAGTGGCTTGTGGAAAACACAGTTCCTGTCCGTAGCCCTGATATGCGGGTTCCGCTTTTATACATTCCACCTTCACATTGAAATCCTCAGTGAGAATGAAGAAGGGGGAATATATTAGAAAGGGATATCACATGGATGTCCAGATGTGTGGCAAAGCTTTTTTTCTGTATGTCATCTGGACAGACTTTAGAGACTTTATTGTTGTGTCATGGTATGGATACAACAAGATTAGTTTGGCAGCTCTCAGAGACCAGCAGCAATACAAAAATGTGAGAATAAACAAAAGATAATTGCACAAAAATGTAATAATTTGAAATAAAACAACAAATATAGGCGTACTTGTCCAAGCATTGTGGTTTAAAAGACATATCAAACATAATTTGTCTTCCTTGTCCTACTCGTCTTTCTGCCTCTCCATCGTTTCCTCTCTATGGTCCTCCTTGCACCATTGATGATTAGTTTTTGTCCCTGAACCAGTGTGACAGAAGCAGAGTTCATATGCCCCGGGCAATTAGGACAACCGAGTATATAATTATGGTGAATTGAGTATTCATAGGTGAAATGTGATTGATTAGCATACTGACTCTGATTGGTGACACCAGTGTTTCGGAAAAATGTGACAGCTGTGTTCTCAATGAGAAGTACACAGTGTGATGAGCGTACAAAGTGTGTCGAGACTTTCGCGAAATGAATCCAACTGCAAACGATTATTGAATCAATGAAAATGTGTCTATCGTTATGAAGGAATCTTGTGTGATTATGGGATTTTAGCATAAGGAATCGATTCTTCGTAGTGCATCCGATTGAAGAAAGAAATAAACAGCAAATGATTAGTAACAGTGCTATAATATCTACAGTCCAAACACACACAGAGACACACACAAGGCAGATATGCACACATATCAACAAGCACAATAGACAGATATTGAAAAACGAAATGAATCTTTTTTAAATACTAAAAAGCAGCTAACAAATATGTATGTATGTATATACATTTTAGTGTTCGCAAATCTAATTATATTACAAAATGTCGCAATATTAACATTTCACACAAGCAGTACAAAACAATGGCAGAAAGAGCGGGAAAATGTAGCGCTGAAATTGTGTATAATGGTACACACCTGGAAAAACTAATCATTAAGGCAGAAATTATGAATACATAGGCATCATTTTGCTTATCATGAGGATTTAAGGATCCACAAAGCCACTACAGTCCAAACATAAGTCATTTTATATGCATATATTTCAGCCTTCATGGTTTTCCAGTTATAGTTAATACCGTCTTTGATACAGACATGAACCATTATTTAAACAGAAAAAAACCATTCATAGAATACAAAAAAATGAACATAGTAATCTCATTAGAATGTAGTAATTTATTTCATTCCAGAATAATAAGTCAAGTCAAGTCAAGTCAAGTTTATTTCCACAGCACTTTTCACAACAGACATTGTCTCAAAGCAGCTTTACAGAAATCAACAGTTAAGGTGAACGATGTGTATTTATCCCTGATGAGCAGCCGTGGAGACTGTGGCACGGAAAAACTCCCTTAGATGTTATGATGAAGAAACCTTGAGAGGAACTCAAAAGGGGAACCCATCCTCATTTGGGTGACATCAGAAGTTCACATGTCAAAATGATCATCACCCTGTTAATTAATAGTTCGCAAAATTTTTTACTTGTAACATCGAATTATTTTATGGGATGGGAGCAACTTTTTTTTCTCCTGAACATCTTTATTTTATTAGGATCGAGCACATAGGATTATTACAAAACTTTGATTTTATGTTCCTGCAACCTTTTCTGTTTTGTTTGGAATCTACCCTATGCTTATGGTGATCATCTGGTTGAAAAATACATGATCTTAATGTTCTCTCAGAAGCAACATCGATTTAAGCTGAAATATTGTGCTACTTGCTACGCATCCAAAACCAGAGCAAAATGGATCACTTGATGTTTGTAGATTCATAGCACCAGATTATTGGTGCACTCATGAGGACCAAGCACTTCTGTCACATATAAAACAACACCAGACCTTTCCTCCATAAAAAAATGTGCATTTTTTGTATGTTGATTTATTTTTATTTTCATGTATTACTTACTAGTATTGAAGTTTAACAAGAAATGCAGGGTATTCCCAATCACTTTCTCTCTCTCCCTCAAGAATGAAATTATAAATGAATTTTATATAAATTTACATAAATTAATTATGTATGTGATGGAGGAAAAAAGGGGAAAAGCAGGTGAACCAAACATTTATGCAGCATTGTCACTTAAGGAAATTGTAATACTGAATTGTCAAGCAGCACAAGCAGGACTTGAGATATTATAGTGTATGTTTGTTGTTCATTGCTGCCCCATACTGGAGATACGGCTTCAGTGTTGTTATATCGAGTTTATTCAGAATAGAATTTCTTCTTCTCCTTCAGTAATCATTGTTTCCCCTTCATACATATTGTTGTACAGATGTAGAAAGAAATGATTGAAATAATCGAGTCTGGCTCAGACCAGAATGCTGAAGCATTTTAGAACCTGGTAATATTTTTTCATATTATTGAATGCTGGGTGAAATCACAGTGTTCACTAATAATGAATAAAACATTTTTATTAATTTGTATTTAAAATTCTGCACTTTCATTCGAAACCCTATGTTACTTCACTTTTGTAAAACACTTGATTTGAACTTTTTAGCGCTGTGGTTTAAATCGATTTTGTTACTGGTTCGTTCGTTTAACAAAACATTTTCTTGCAAGCGATTCATAGACATTAAATTCTTTTTATTTAATTTCAACGCCTTAAAGAATTGTTAATAAGGCAGACAGGTCAGAGAGCACGAGAAGCAAAAGTGGTGTCTAGAATATCCAGGCTTAATGACCAGACTCAGAAAACAAGGACGAGACTGAAGCACTTATAACTGAACCATGGTCTGATTGTCAAGTTTTTTATATTTAATCATTAACGGTGATTCATAAATGATTCATATTTCTGTCTTTAGCCGTTTTTTTTTTTTACAAGCTCAGCTGCAGTGACAAGAAAATACATGTGCCATGAAAGCGCGCTCTAAAATACACAATAGTTTTGAATGCAAAATTTTGTTAGTTTCATCATTATGAGTATCCAATACATCCATAATCCATGCTTGTATTTTGTGTATAGAAAAATAACGAAATAATAGAATTTCCTCATTCGATTTGTTTGAGTTACAGCTCAAATGTGGTTTAGACAAGTGGAATTCGTGTTGGAGTGTCAAACCTCATTACTTAATTCCGGTGGAATGGCGGGCAGTGCATTTCCCACCTCGGCCTTCAAAGGTGTCCTACAAGATCGAATTCACCTCATCATTATGAAACCAGGGCTATAGAAACCCTCAATATTAAAGAGAAAAGCGTTATTTCACGAATAAATAATATTTACGAAAGCAAGACACCCAATAAACACTATTCAACAAGTCTCCTTTCACTGCAGCCACAGCTGCACCACCCGCATACATTATCTCTAGCAGATGAATCAATATTAACCTTATAAAATGACCCTTGGCATTGTTTTGGATTTTTTCTGGTATTACTGGGGATTTTCCTGGGGATTCAAATGAAGACAAATTGTATGTTTTTATGCAAATTCTACAAGAAGTTCATAAAACAATTTTTTGTATTGTTTTGACTGACTTTTTCTCACAATGTCCAGCTTTTCTTGAAAAGTCTGTCTTGTAAATGACCTTGTAAGTGGATCAATCTTGTACTGAATCAATTTCTTTGGGTCTTTTAGTCATCGTGGGATTAAAAACAACTATTAAATCCACACAAATATTTTTGAGCTAGTGCAGGTTACAGTCGTCTGCTCTCTGGACATCCAATCGGAGGAAGTAAAAAATGGCAATGCGATTCTATGCTTTCCAGATGTGACCAAATCACAGTACGATTGGTTAAAGCAACAGCTAAAAGCAACATAGATTTGACTCAAACAAGAGTCCATGCTGTTCATTTCTGCATTTTCAGATGTGTGTAAGGTTTGAAAAACCTATTTTCATGAAACTAAAATGTTTTCAATGCAGAAAAATGCAGGAAACGGCTGCCTTTATTGTGTAAGAATCTGCTGTATTAATGCCCAAAGTCTTCTATCCTGACAAATGCTGATAAATATAGTCCCTTTAAGTTACACTGAACTGTGCCTCAGGGTGAACCACTATCTCCTTTACTTCCTGATATTTCTCTAGAGCCACTGGCAGTAGGAATTAAGAGTTATCTATGTATTCATGGAGAGAGTTGTGGGCTTTTGGATATGAAAGCTACTTCATTATGGTTGCGTTCACGTGGTTTTTCAGAATCTGCCTATATAATCGACAGCAGTTTTTAGGGCACTTGGATACAATTATATCATTGTTTATTTGAGCATATAAGACAACAACTAAAGCTCATCTACCTTCTGTGACTGGTGACCAGGACCTTCCATCTGCAGCAGCTCTCACCTATTGTCATTCCTGGCAAGTCCTTGGTTGATATCTCTACACTGTGGCTAACGGCAGAGGTCATGGCAATGTGAAAATTCTCTCCTACAGCTCTACTATTATCTGCTTTGGCAGAATTTCTTTGTTCTATAAAACTCACAGAGAATTTATAAACATGTCTTTCTATAGACTACCAAATGTCTACCCTATTTAACAATGTATAGGTTCAAGTATTATAGGTGACCTTTATTTAGACTTAATATAGGCTCTTTTGCATGCTTCATGCATTTAACATCAAATTCAATTACATTTCATGTATATATAAATATTTATGATCCATATATACAGTACAGACCAAAGGTTTGGACACACCTTCTCATTCAAAGAGTTTTTTGAAGGCATCAAAACTATGAATTAACACATGTGGAATTATATATGGAATTATATACATAACAAAAAAGTGTGAAACAACTGAAAATATGTCATATTCCAGGTTCTTCAAAGTAGCCACCTTTTGCTTTGATTACTGCTTTGCACACTCTTGGCATTCTCTTGATGAGCTTCAAGAGGTAGTCACCTGAAATGGTCTTTCAACAGTCTTGAAGGAGTTCCCCGAGAGATGCTTGGCACTTGTTGGCCCTTTTGCCTTCACTCTGCGGTCCAGCTCACCCCCAAACCATCTCAATTGGGTTCAGATCCGGTGACTGTGGAGGCCAGGTCATCTGGCGCAGCACCCCATCACTCTCCTTCTTGGTCAAATAGCCCTTGATGCCTTCAGTGTGACTCTACAATTTTCATAGTCATGAAAATAAAGAAAACTCTTTGAATGAGAAGGTGTGTCCAAACGTATGCAAAAATATATATTCGTATAAACATAGATATAAATATAGATATACAAGCAAATTCAAATCTCATTCAAATCAAATTCATTGATAAATTATTGTAAAATCTTGACCATTACACTTATATATCCTTGTTGAACAACTTATTTTAGATTTTGTCCCCCACTTCTGTTATAATAACGTCCACTTTTCTGGTAAGACTTTCCACTAGATATCTACAATGACTAGATCTTGGCTGTGGGTATTTGTTCATTTAGCATTAGTGAGATCATGGACTGATGTTAAGCAAGTTGGTGTTGCAGTTCATCCTTAAGGTGTTCAGTATGGCTTTGAGTTCTTCTTGGAACATACTTTATGTACAAGGGCAATGTCATGCTGGTACAGGTTCTGGCCTATTAGTTCCAATTACGGGAACTTCAATGCTACACAACAGCATATCAAATACATTGTATGTAATTCCATTACCCACAAATGAGTGTGATGGTCAGGTGTCCACAAATCTTCACATACAGTGTAAGTTGTAGAACTTTGCTGTAGTTCTTCTCATTATGATTACTAATTGTGCTGAAGCCGTGTCGTAGGACATTAAACTGCTCATAGATGAGATCTTGTAGATGAAACCAATAAATATTAGAGCAGATGGATATTCATCTTAATGGGTTAGCTGCAAGAAGCAAGGATCTCTATATTCAGAATGGAGCCTTCGATCCCCTGCCCAAAGAATAATAATTCAAAAAGTAATTTTACTTAAGTACACTATTACAGTGTCTAACACGGTGTATAGTGTTTTACTAGTCTAAGTTTTTGTTTTTGTAAAGATTTTCTTTCTTCTATCCAATGGACATTCTACTGCCAAGTGAAAAAGCAGCAGGTAATGAGATATTGACCAAATCCCCCTTTAAGGTCACCTCTTCCCAGTGTACAATCTATTCATTTACTAAATGTGTCACTCTGATAAATTTGTCAGGTCCAATAACAGAGAAATAAACAGTGTTAATCTATAGGAACAGTCAGGGGTGCTTGCAAATGTGGAAAGAGCACATGTCAAATTCTTCAATGTAAGTTCTTATAAAGGCATAATAACAACTGCCAATACTGATCCATCAGTCTTAGTCTGAATGTCTTTGGTAACCAGAGAAACAAAAGAAAAGAAAGCTCTGTGCCATGGAAAGAATTTGTCCAGTTGCTCCTCTGTCCCAGCTTCCTTACACAGTTATGGCCAGTTGTATAGCTCCTGAAGAAGAATAGGGATCTTACCCCATGGTAAGATCGCAGGTGCACAGAGGCGGATGCTATTCCATTGTTAATGCTAAATCCATTCTATCGTGATGTTAATTATAGTTAATGAGGGTAAAAAGGCTTCGAGCAAACAGGGTCCAACAATAGAAAGTCAGCTACGTGGAAAAATAGACATGCTCAAGGCACTGAGGTTCGTTCTTCTGAAATTACAGAGGTGCTTCAGTGTGTCCCAGACTGCTACAGGCTATAGAAAACAGAAGTGTCTGTGCAGACAAGCAAACAAGACTAGCCGAGCCTGTCTTAGCCGAAACACAAAAATAGCTAAAGGTTGTGTTGTTATTGTTCTCTGTGACTAGATGCTTTAAAAATAATTGTCAAACAATACCTCAGAAATCATTAACAACTTATTATAACGACTCTGTGGCATTGTTTGACAAGTCTTCATGACAAGTCAACAATAAATAAATAATTACTTTTAGAATTCCCTACTGGAAAATCTAGTTTAAGCTTTTGAGCAGCTCAGTCTGTCTTTTTGTAGCTGGTCTACCAGCATTAAGGTAAAATACCTGTTTGTTTTATGGTATTTGTTTATGTATTAACCAACAAGATGCTACTGCAGGGCCCCTGAGTAAGGCCCTTAACACCTCATGATAAGTTAAGGGCTAAGGGCAAATGGAAAAATATATACAACATTTTTACCCATGTGAAAGTAAAATCCTACATTGTGTGGGCATGGTTTTCTATGCTTTTTCTTTTATGCGCAATTCATCCATGTCTTCAGCACCACCCATGTAATAGCATATTATTATATTATTATAACTACATATTATTATAACTACCGTTTACATGCTGTTTTTGCACATCCATTTACACTCCATTCTCTTTTGCACTGTATATAATACAGAAGTTTTTCTGTATTATATACACTTTTCACTTTTCTGTATTATATACACTTTCTTGTGTTGTCTGTTTGCACTGTCTTGTCTTGCACGACTTGGACCAAGTTGCACACGATGCACTTTAAATGTTGAGGACAACTTACTTTAGTCCTTAGCTCTGTGTTCTGTTATGTAGCTCTATGCTGTTTAATGTTGTTTTATGTAGCACCAGGGTTCTGGAGAAACGTTGTTCCATTTCACTGTGTACTGCGTCAGTTGTATATGGTTAAAATGACAATAAAAGCTTCTTGACTTAACTCGATCTCATTTGTAACATAATAAAAAAAAAAAAAAAAAGCTGAATTTCAAATGTGTGTCAGACTTCTATACTTACAAATGACCAAAAAGTCAGTTATCTATTCATTTGTATACTATCCTACTGTTTAGTCTGCATTTTCTATCCTCCTAATGATTTCAGGTTTTAAGTTTTGAATCACAGACTTAAAAACTTTCTTTTGGCTTCTCCCGTCAGGGGGCGCCACAGCAGACCATCCGCATGTTTGATTTGGCACATGTTTTTACGCTGGATGCCCGGCACTAAGGCTTGTGCAACCCTAATGGCTGGGGTTGGTTCCACTTAAGATGCTTTGAAAACAGTAAGCATCCAGAGAAATTCTGGGTTCAAATGCAGCTGGATATGAGCTTTCTGATTATATGATAAAGGAACTACTAAGCCAATTGATCTTTGGACATTTAGGCATTACTACTACTGATAAGCCATTAAATAATAATAACAATAATAATATTAATAAAACAAGTATATGCCTTTATTATCTTTAAATCTGAAATTAATTATTTATTTAAATTTTAGGGTAATAAGCCATATTTCAAGAATCTAAAAACCTGTACTATTTACTCCTATTTTATCCATACATTGACTACTAGCAAAATATTGCACTGACTATAAAATACTGCTATTGTGATACACTATATGGAGAAAGAAATTGTGGACAACTGACCATAAAACCTGTTTGTGCTTTTTCAACATCTCATTGGTCTTTATTTATCCACATTGGTCTTTATTTTCTGTTTTCCACTCTTTTGAAAAGATGTTTTATTGGATTTCGGTGTGTGTTTGTAGAGATTTATGCTCTTTCAGCCACAAGAGCATTAAAAAAAGTGGAGTACTGATGCAGGGTGAGGGGAACTGGGGGGAAGTCAGCATTCTGATTTATATCAAAAACGTGTTCAGTGGGGTTGAGGTCAGAGCTCTACAGCAGGCCGCTCAAGAGCTTTCACTCCAACCCATGTAAAGCAGATTTTCATTGAGCTTGATTTGTGAACAGGGGCATTGTCATGCTGGTGCAGTTCGGTCTCCTAGAGCAAGTGAAGAAAACACACATCCAATGTAAGTAAAAATGATGTGCCTCCAACTTTGTGGTAACTGTTGGTGGAAGAAGCACATGTGACTGGAAAGGTCAGATGGCCCAATACTTTTGTGTTTTATATCACATACAAATTTTTTGTTGTTTTGGATTTGTCACCTTAATTGTAATTTTTCTTATATGGCAAAATTAATAAATAAATAAATCAAAACACTGCATGTGCGCATGATTGATGTTCCTGATGAGCTGTGAACTGCCACTGTGTAAATCATAACAGTGTCAGTTTTTCTCAATAACTTGCCTGCCTTCGTGCGTCGGTGTAAAATGTAATTAAATAATTCCATTTCAAACCTAAAACTTAACTAAATACAGTCTAGCATTGAAGAACAAATTCTACATACCAAAGCTTTGTGATAATCTGGCGAAAGCAAGAGCATGAAATTGCTTTATATATTGCTAAATGCATACAAAACTTTTTTTATCAATAGGCTCGATGTTGAGCTCCTAGGAAATCTGTTTTTTGTTATCCATCACATCTCTTTACTGATCAAAATGTGAATGCTCTTTATCAGTACTTATAATCAAAATGTGGCAGCACTTTATCCTACAAAGCCCACAGTTGGGAAATGGACATAGGCAGCTGTGAAATAGGCAGTTATATTCGTAATGGAATAAACTCAAGTCTATTTGGTATTGTGTTAAATGTATGTTAGCCTTTCTCCACACTGATCAGGCATACCTTGATCACTGAAGTAAAATGAATAACATGGATTATCTCTTCATTATGGCACCTGTTATTGGGTGGAATGTTTAAGGCAGCAAGTGAACCTTGTGTCCTCAAAAATGACTTGCTAGAAGCAGGAAAAATGGGCAAGCGTAAGTATTTAAAAGAGTTTGACAACAGCCAAGTTGTGGCGTCTAGACGACTGGGTCAGAGCATCTCCAAAAATGCAGCTCTTGTGGGATGTTCCCACAAGATGTTCTATATGATTTAGAAGTGTTTTGGCAGCAAAAGGTCATAATGTTATGCCTGATAATAAATGTACCTTTTCCATTTGGTACCTTTTAATACGACTAACACGTCACAATGATAGAAACCATCAAAACAATACAAAAACGCAAAATAACAACGTGTGGCATTACAGAGAGAGAGAGAGGCATTTCACATATGGAGGGTAAATACCATTTTACTAAAGCAAGAAACCCAGTTAAGACTCCAAACCTCTATACTACAACCGCAACTGTGCACCTACATCATCTGGAGCAGTTCAGAATCAATATTTGTCTAATAACATGACAAAAAAATTAAAGATTTTAATGAAATACAACTTACTCACCAGTGATTCGTACTAATAATTTAGGCTAGGTAGCTTCGCTTTTGGCCGACCTCCTCACAATGTCTAGCTTTTCTGGAAAATGGATTTTTAAGTATGTCCATGACCAACTCAATTTCTCTTCCTGGGTAGGCATAAAAAAGTCGAACTTAGTGTGCAGCGCGATATACACATGTTTTGCCAGTCGAACTTGGCTGTAACAGTTTCCCTCTGACCAACCAATCAGAGGAAGGAGGAAATGCTGATGTGAGGCGAATATGAAATCTGATTAGTTAAAGAAACAGACTCATTGGTAATATTCTCTGAGGTAAAAAGACCAGCAGTACTAACTTTGCAGGCCCTGGGCAGATTAGATTGACATGGCAGCACACAGAGGCTCAAATCTGATTGGACAAAAAATCTAACATCGACATACACATACTGGAAGCAGTGCAGCCAAGAGAGAGACGCTACATTTTCATAGAACAAATATTAGAATTTAGGTTGTAAATGTAGGTCAGTGCTTCTGATAGTGTTTAGGCCAGCAGAGAAGGCTTTACTGGCCCTGACCACCCACCACTGATATATATATAACCTATCAATGCTACCTGCTGCTGTGTCCGCACTTATTATAACTATGCGTTACTAGGTGGATGTCCTGCGTCATTAATAAACAAACTTCAGTTAGTCCAGAATGCAGCAGCCAGAGTTCTTACAAGGGCAAGAAAATATGATCACATAACCCCGATCTTATCGTCCCTACACTGGCTTCCTGTTAAGTTTCGAATAGACTACAAACTATTACTTCTCACTTATAAAGCACTAAATGGTTTGGCTCCCATGTATCTATCCAGTCTTTTAACACGCTACAATCCGCCACGCTCCCTGAGATCTCAAAACTCTGGGCTTCTAGTAGTTCCTAGAATAGCAAAGTCCACTAAAGGTGGTAGAGCATTTTCACATTTAGCTCCTAAACTCTGGAATAGTCTTCCTGACGGTGTTCGGGGCTCAGACACACTCACCCAGTTTAAGTGTAGATTAAAAACATATCTTTTTAGCTAGGCCTACACATAACACACATCACATCATTACCTTGTGCTCCAGAACATCTGATCACATGCACATTATCAACTTGTGCTGTTAATATCATGAACAGCAGCTACGCTAATCTCTCTCCACTGCTTCTCTTTCTCTCCCCATCCTGAGGCACCCTGAGGTTTGGCCAGCTCCAGTCACCTCCCACCTCGTGATGATTACGGACCTTTGAAGAAGTAGATGCCGAACTCGCAAACATCCCGAACCATCTAGAGACGTACCAGTGCCATTTGGATCCCGCTACTGTGTGGAGTTTTGACATTGGACCTCCTGGAGTGTTAAGGCTCTGGCATGGAGAAGCTGATGCTGGATCTGTGGTGATCAAAAATGCTGAGCTTATAAAACTAGGAGCTACTAACCATAAAGACTGTTTAAGACTGCAGAAAGAACATCACTTATAATCTTATACTCCAGTATTCATGTTAGTTCTCACTCTCCAGTGTTCTGAATTGTTGGAAAATTTATGATCAAACTCTTGATGTCACCCAGATGAGGATGGGTTCCCATTTTGAGTCTGGTTCCTTTCAAGGTTTCTTCCTCATAACATCTAAGGGAGTTTTTCCTTGCCACAGTCACCACGGCTGCTCATCAGGGATAAATACACACCATTCACCATCACTGTTGATTTCTGTAAAGCTGCTTTGAGACAATGTCTGTTGTGAAAAGCGCTATACAAATAAACTTGACTTGACTTGACTTGACTTGACTATTAAATTATTCATTTAGGTAACTATTAATGCTAGAATCATCAGAAGAATGTGTCTCTTGCAGATTGTTTTTGCTTAATATCCTTCCTAGTCAGTCCTTTTCTTGTTTGTTGGGTTTTGCATATTTATAAGGATATTTTAGGTCATTGTGGTCCTCTGTATACATCAAAAGAATATGTAGTGTTAACCAGTATCAGATATGGGAAGTAAACCCACAACCTGAATTCTGAAAAATGTTGGGATGCTTTTACAATTTGATTAAAAAACCCAATTTCTTGCATCATTTCTATCCCGTAGGTGAGTTAATTGACTGGGTATGGGTTTTTCCTGTGCCACTATAAAATGTTGCAGTGCTTTATTCCATGCCATTGTTCGAATTGACTGTCTCCTTTATTTATTTATTTATTTATTTATTTATTTATTTATTTATTTATTTATTTATTTATTTATTTATGTACAATTTGACCACTGGGTGTCTCTAACTGTTCAAAGAGCCATTTGAGACTTTGATAGCACTAAATTAAAATGTTTTTAATGGAAAGTAAATTAAAAAGATTGTTCTGTCTTTGTAATTTACTGGTCCCATATAATGTAATATACATTTTAATATTACTTTAATTAAAATCGATACTGCGATTGTTCCTTTGATTGGACTTTCTTACTCTTGGTTTGTACCTCTTGCAGTATTTTTACAGGACCGAAAGTATCCCCTTGACATTTTTGTCACTTTATTGTACAAAAAAGTGTGTGTGACTGATGTCTGTGGTGATCCATTAACTTATCACGGATAAACTTCAACATTATTGAAAAAACATGCTCATGTGTCTGGGTGTAGGTGTGTGTAAAATGAAATTAAATCATTTTTAATTAAACTTCAACCTGAAAAGGTAAGAAAAATGAACTAGTTATAAACAGTGGTCCACATATGATAATGATAATAATACTGATAATAATAATAATAATAATAATAATAATAATAATAATAATAATAATAATAATACCGTAATAATAATAGTTACATGTGCAGTATTGTAGTCTGCCTAATCTGTTTCACTCCTGCTACACATTTAATGTAATTATATTTCACTTAAATTATATAAAATAAAACATTTACCTTAATTTAAACTGTGAGTAACTGCAACCAAACGATTTCCCTATGGGATCAATAAATTATTCTCACTGATAAAAGCTTTGAAATATTGTAAACAGCAAAAGCATGAAAGATGATTTTGATCAAATACATTTTTTTAACAATTTTTTATTCAGGAAAATTAAACAGCCTATGCTGCTTAGTAAGAAATAAATTTTTTTTACATATATTGTTTAATGTCGTACAACTTTAGTGCCGTCTTTGTGGATTATGTCGTCATTGAATGCAATTCAATTTTATTTGGAACATCGTACCAAAGCAGCATTACAGTCATTAAGAAAATAATTTTTAAATCCGTAAACTTGTCCAAAGGAGTCCAGAGGTGAACCAGAGGTGAGAGTGTTCATGAAAACTCCCTGAGACAATATGAGAAAGAAATTCCTCTGGTTAACACAGAATATTTGCTCATTATAGATTCATCAACTCTTCCCTGATATATGCTTGACTGCAAAAGTGTATTAATGTTAACTGTAATCCTTAGCCACTGTACCAAAACTGTATTAATTGCAGAAACATGGCAACTTCAAGTCAAGTCATGTAGGTTAATGTAATTCCAACCATATACACAGTAAAACAAAACAATGTTCCCTCTCGACCAAGGTGCAACATAAAACAACAAAAATGAAAATGAAATAAAACTGCAAAAAAAAAAACAGCAGGATTTGTCCATGTAATAATAAACACCGTACATGTAAACACTAGATTTTCACGTTTCTTGGTTTCTGAGTGCTACCGCAGTAATCTCATGTTTTTTTTTCAGCAATCCATGTGGCATTAACAGTAAAAATGTTTAAACAAAGTTCACACCATTTTAAAAGTGGGATTAAGGGATTTTGTCGGCTTGAACATATGGAATGCAATTGTAAGACTGAAGAAACGAGTGTGTTGAAATGTGTTGAGTTGTTGTGTTCAATTCATGTAAAAAAAAAAAAAGAAACATGAGTTCCTCTTATAAAGAGTCACACAGGAACACACATCATTTTAAACATTCAATTAAATATCTTATTTTCTACTTGGAGTGCAAAGATAGTGTCTATACCTTAAGAGGTGTCCTGAATCAATCCACGTTTTAATACCATTGTCTCATTACAGACAGGTATTTCATGCAGTGGAAATGAATGCCTTTATTAAAGCAGGAAACCGAATTTACACACTGCAACAAGTCTCCTTTCACTGCAGCCACAGCTGCATTATCTCTAGTAGAAGCATCAATATTCACCTCAAAATGGGATATATACACACACACACACACACACACACACACACACACACACACACACACACACACACACACACACACACACATACACACATACGTATACATGTGTATATACTTGTGTGTGTGTGTGTATGTGTGTGTGTGTGTGTGTGTGTGTGTGTATATATATATATCCCATTGAATTTGCCCAAAAACACACAATTTGCTTTAAATTCAAATCGTAATACACGGAAATGTGTAAAAATATATAAAAAAAGCAAAATATATCCGTGTAGATTCAATAGTTGTTTTTCATTACACAATAGCTGATTTTGATTTGGTCACAGACACAAGTCAATTTTCAAAACGGGCATTTTAAGAAAAGTATATAAATAAATATAAATATATTTCGATGGCCCTTACTAATGCGCTTCTCTAATAATCCAGTCAAAGGACATTCAAAAAAGACAAAAAGACAAAATGACACGAAAATGACGTTATTGTACGTCTGCTAGATGCCCCCAGAGTCACCAAATTGTACTTTATTATACGGGCGCCCACACTTTTGATTCTGAAGGCTTTGCAGCAGATTCCTTTGACCCTGTCAACACATGACGTGATGGCTGAAATATGATTGGATTGAAATTCTAACATAAACAGACACTCCTAGAAGCATTGCAACCGAGAGAAAAGCTGTGAAATGATCAGAAGAGACTTCTGGGAATCATTTTATATATTTTCATAGGATAAATATATTCTAACTTTACTCAGTGATTCAGAGAAGGACTTGCTAGTCCCTAACAGCCTGCCACTTGTAGATTGTAAACCAATTGTTAGCATGACAGACTTGTTACTTGGCTAAATGTTATATTTACTTATAAAGAACTTAATGTACCTTGCAAATGTCCTGTGTGTACAATTAGGAAACTATTTGTATAGTATGGAATACGATATAGGAAACTATATCCTTAAATTATCACGCCCTGGCATTTGTGACATTTCCTGAAGGTTTAAATAGGACTGTGATCTCAAGGCAGACTTCAACTCACTGACATTTAGTTCCCATGAAATGCTGAGCCGGTACTGTAATTTGATGCAAATGCAAATGGTGATAAAAATGTAATACAATTTCACACTGCGTAATACAGAAATGCTTTTGTTTAACATTTGTTTCCTGAATGCAGCTTTTAATTGCATACATTCATACATCATTCATAATTGTGTTCTTTTTTGTTTGTTCTCTATTTAGAATTGTATGTCTTTCAGAAATATTGCTTCAAGGTGTTTTTAGATAAGATTAGCTCGGAAAAAAAAACCCATACATACATTACTGTAGGTTTCTGACAGATAGGTGGGTTGATGATTTGATGGATTCCCACACATGTTCAAGAAGCTCCACCCACCATGATGTATTGTGGTCTGTAGAGTAGTGTCTATACGATGACTGACAAAAAACACATGCGAATGCATACAAGCATTTCAGACCAGAAGTCTCAGTGTATTAATGTATAATGCAAATAATATGTTTAGTTTTTTATGTTATGTTATGTTTCCCAGAGTTTTTGTACAGGTAAGAAATGGAAAAAAAGATTATTGCACCTTTAAGCCAAGCAAAAATACCGCAAAATCTTTATTCATTGTGAATAAATAGTGAATACACACTGTAAATGAATGTTATTGTTCCCATCTTACTGGCAGCCATGCAAAAGATAGAATGACCCCACTTTCTAAACATGAATTTAATCCACGCTTTTGCTAATCCAAACAACCCTGACTTTTTATAGTCTTGAAAAAAAAACATGACAACAAAAAAAAGAGCACTGATGGAGTTTGCATGCACATACATCTCATCCTTCCTCTTATAATGTGTTTCCTGTGTGTGACAGGTCTATCGCTCAACGTTTTACTCTTCTCCATCCCTCTGTCTCCATTGTCATCTCTGTATTTCTTTCTGTTGCAGTTCCTACAATACAGTGGCAGTGCTTTTACTGAAAATAGTCAGCCATGGTTGTGACCAGAAAATATTTCTTCTAGTTCATTCTGATGCAAATGATCACTGATGCCAAATAGAGATACAGTTTATACATAAGATTTTTGGTGGTTGTACATGTGTTCTGCAATAAAGCTACAAAGAGGTATTAAAAGGTTTTGAGAGTAATAGTGCTAACTGGTGCTATTCGGCCAATGTGTGTTACCACGTCTGTGATTTCATCATGGACAGCAACTAAGAACAAAGTGCAAACGTGAAAATTTTGCATGGAACTGAGAAAGTGGCACACATGCTTCAAGAGCGAAAGAACAAGAGATCAGGAAGACCTTCAACAAGCTGAACCCAACAGAGAACAAACTACATGATTTCACTATTGCACCCACCTAATCGCCAGATTTGGATCCTGTAGACTTCGCCCTCTACCCGAATATAAAGATCCAGCTTAAAGGTCGCCAGTTTGACACCATTGCAGAGATTCAGAGCGAATCGCAGAAGGTGCTTGACACGCTATGAAAATAAGACATCCAGGACAAATTCCAGGAGTGTCAGGAACGCTGGGAGCACTGTATTGCTGTGCAAGGGGACTATTTTAAGGATGATAGTGTAGTTTTCTTCTTCTTCTTCTTCTGTCGGCGTTCTTCCATTAGGGGTCGCCACAGCGGATCAATCATCTCCATACACACTCCTGTCCTCTACATCTGCCTCTTTCAACACAACTACCTGCATGTCTTCCATCACCACATCCATAAACCTCCATTCTGATGGCTAGATACTCAGCATTCTCCTAAATATACCCCATGTCCCTCCTCTGCACATGTCCAAACCATCTCAATCTTGCCTACCTCACCTTGTCTCCAAATTGCCTACATGCGCTGTACCTCTAATAAATGTTTCTAATCCTGTCCATTGTCGTCACTCCCAACGAAAACCTCAACATCTTCAGCACTGCTACCTCCAGCTCCACCTCTTGTCTTTTACTCAATGCCACTGTCTCTAAACCATACAACATCTCAGGTCTCACCACAGTCCTATAAACTTTCCCTTTCACTCTCACAGATACTCTTCTATTACAAATCACTCCTGCTATCACTCTTCTCCAACCACTCCACCCTGCCTGCACTCTTTTCTTCACTACTCTAACACACTCTCCATTACTTTGTGCTGTTGACCCCAGTTACCTGAACTCCTCCACCTTCTCCACCTTTTCTCTTTGCAACCGCACCACTCCACTGCCCTTCCTCTCATTTACACACATGTACTTTGTCTTACTCCTACTGACTTTCATTCCCCTTCTCTCTCACCACAAATAATAATATCATCCGCAAACATCATAGTCCATGGAGACTCCTGTCTGACCTCGTCCGTCAATCTGTCCTACACCACTGCAAACAGAAAAGGCCTCAGAACCGATTCTTGGGGCAGTCTAACCTACACATAGAACAAGTCTGTCGTTCCCACTGCACAATTTACTGCTGTCACACTGTCTTTATACATGTCCTGCACCACCCTGCACCTGACTTCCTCATACAATACCACAACTTCTCTCTTGGCACTCTGTCGTACGCGTTCTCTAAATCCACAAACACACAATGCAACTCCTTCTGACCTTCTCTATACTTCTCCATCAACATTCTCAAAACAAATAAGGCGTCTGTGGTGTTCTTCCTCGGCACGAAATCATACTGTTGCTCACAGATGGTCACCTCTTCTCTCAGCCTGGCTTACACTACTCTTTCTCATAACTTCATGGTGTGACTGATCAACTTTATTCCCCTGTAGTTACTGCAGCTCTGCCCATCTCCCAATTCTTAAAAAACGGTACTAGAACACTCCTTCAGTTCTCAGGCATCATCTCACCTTCCAAAATCTTGTTGAAGAACCTGGTTAAAATCTCCACTGCCATCTCTCCTAAACATCTTCATGCTTCTACCGGTATGTCATCTGGTCCAACCGACTTTCCACTCTTTATCCTCGCTGCTTAATCGCTGCTCTCACTTCCTCCTTAATAATCCAGTCCTCTTCCTGCTTTACCATCTCCACACCATCCAACCTTCTCGCTCTCTCTCAGTGTGTACACAAAGAATATTAAAGTACTCTTTTGTAAACAGAGCTGGTCTTAAAACGTTTTGATACCCCCTTTATAATTCACTACCCTGACAGCATCTCAAACGACAAAAAAAAAAATCAATACTACAGAATATATTATAACGTTAAAGAACCAATGGTGAACTAAAATATTGGGTTAGCCCCAATAAGCCCACCTTTAATTCTTTTTATGCCAAATTACACTGTGAGTCTATTCTCTGAAAATAATGTACAAGCAAATTGCAGCATCCACTAAACTTGAGTCAATGTTTATCCCTGCCATTCTGTACAGCTCTGCACTTGGCAAACAATGTTGTATTTTAGACTCTCACACTTGTAATTGGAGTAAACTGCATCAACTGCGGTGTCAACAACCTCATTTTTTAAATCAGTGGCAATGCTCAGGGGAAAATGGTGGCTCAGGGGTTAATACTTTGGGTTAACGGTTGGGGGTTCAATCCCCGGTCTTGCCAAGCTGCCATTCTTGGGCCCCTGAGCAAGGCCCTAAAGAGAGGGAGGGTCATGGTTAACACTAGCTTCCAAATTTTGCTGGGATATGTATAGAAAG
The DNA here is from genome assembly GCA_024362625.1 of Silurus asotus. NCBI lineage: Eukaryota > Metazoa > Chordata > Actinopteri > Siluriformes > Siluridae > Silurus > Silurus asotus. Next base: position 866,592 of record MU551630.1, read on the forward strand.
AATTTCACTGTGCTATGATGTTCACCCCTTTTTATAATCCATGTTGTACATTTAATGTTGCTGTTAATGAGCACATTCACCACATTGTTTCTTTCTCTGTTTTTATATCTTATTCTAAATTGTTCATCCTGGGTAGAATTTCCGTAGTGCAGTAGTTCATAACATGCACTATTAAGTATCGTTAAAGTCAGTTCTTGCTTCACCATTTTCTTGCTGAGTCTGCTGCTCTTTGCTTTGGAATGTGGATTCGATTAATGTAAGTGATTGTGTTCATTAATCACAGTCCATATTACAATATAGACAAAAGTATTGGGCAACCTGACAATAGTTTGAGGACTGACTTTCATTAAATTCTTGTTTATTATTTAAATGAATAAATCTTTATTTCGAATTAAACGTGAAAGCGGTAAATCATTGCCATTAAACAACTTGCCAGTCAAACTCAGGTTAAGCAGGTGTATAATGAGCTCTAATTTTCTAAACTCAACATTTCAACAGATTATGCAAATCGCCTGGGTGTAGTGCATGCCTCTGAGGGTGCAATGTTTTTTAGGAGAAGTGTCTAAGTCAGAGTTTACCAATAGCATTAGCTAAATTGCTGCCTTTAAGTAAGACCAATAAAATCACGAATAGGAAATAAATGCTATAAAAGAAAATGGTATTTGTTCTGAACTGAAATTTATTGTAACACTTAAAAAATAAATTAAAAGAAGAGAAACAAGAAGACGTCAGATATAAAAGATACAGTATCTACATGAGACTACAGAAGGTAGTTCATTTGATCACGGCTTTAGTGATGTTGTTGCTAATGTTACTTTTTTGTTGTTTTGGGGTTTTTCACAACTGCTGGGTCCCTGGTGGTCTAGTGGTTAGGATGTGGCGCTCTAACCGCTGCGGCCCGGGTTTGATCCCCAGTCAGGGAACCAGCCGCTCTTAGTGCCGGTCCCAAGCCCAGATAAATGGGGAGGGCTGCGTTAGGAAGGGCATCCAGTGTAAAAACATGTGCCAAATCAAACATGCTGATGATCCGCATTGGCGACCCCTAATGGGAGAAGCTGAAAGAAATGTTTTTTTCTGTTATCAAACGCTGACGTTTTCATTGGTTGGCCTGGAAAACGCATTGGTCTGGCTGTTAATACATGAGTGTTTATTCAATATAAATTGCTGTAGAATCCATTTCCAAGCTTTAAAATATCTTGTTTTTACGAAGAATTAGCGAAGAAGCCTTTATTTGCCACATAAATTACAGCACAAAGAAATATGTGCACAATTGTGCTGGTTAGTAATTTGGGAGGGTGGTGGGGGGTATCAAACATGATACAGTGTCACTGGAGCACACAGAGGACTTGTTTATTAGCCGGACAGTGCTGTTACTTAAAACTCTGACCATTCTTGACAGCCTTACCAGTTAAGTGGCAACTGGGGATGAACAATTCCTGGAATTTTTAAGACTGGAAACTTTCAATGGGAATTAATAGGAATATATGGAAATTAAAATTAATTACTGGGAATTAATGAGAATTTATGGGAATAAACTTGAACTTGAATGACTTTACATAATGTTTCGAATCTTGACTTTACATTACATACATTTGTATAAAATGTGATGTTTGTAAGCCATTGTGCACCAAATTTATCCTAAAAATTAAATAAAATTTAAACCAATTATTGTTTTAAGCCTGTATTAGTTTGCATGCATTTCAGCTTATGACCAATTTTATATGTATGTTTATATTATACAGTTTATATAAATTTTCCCAATTTTAATTTTTTTAATTTTAATAATTCCCATAAATTTGCATACATTACTGTTAAGTTTCCAATTTGGAATATTTCACAAATTCACATAGAAGGTTTCAGGAAAGTTCCCAGACATTTACTAGAAATTTGCAACGCTAGTCACATTGCCCACTTTCATGTTAATTTATCTTGCAGCATTCACAGGTGGGGCCCAGTTTCAAAACAAGAATAGACATTCAGAGCTATTGACCGTGTAAACAATCAATCTAACAGGGGTTTAATCAGGCAACACACATGCTCAACAATGTTTCAACTTTTTCTTGTGGGATCAATAAAGAATTCTGATATGGATGTTCAAATATTTTTGAAATTTTGAGCTATTATCTATTATTCATCTTTTTGATCTCAATCATAAATATCCTCAGTATACAATTTCTTTTTTGATGTTTGACGTGTTACATTTAACTGTCTGACTGTATCACTGAAATTACTATTTTAAACTCATATCCAAACCCAAAATATGGCGCTGCATTTAGCAAAAGAGATGACTCAGGACCATGTAAAGAGACATCTCTCATCGCCCATCATCCTGAAAATGACCTACCAGCTGAGTCACCACACTGAATTCCACCATTCTTGGCAGGACCTTGTATAGTTGGCTTGTGTGCATATAGTGACCTTTGGGCCGGTTTCCAAAGAAGTTCTGTACAGGAAGGTGCAGGTTTCAGACCTGCCAAGGCATGATATCAAGACAAACACAAATCATAAATGGTATGTCCATGTTCACTCTCTAGTATTCTATTTATCAAATTGGTTCAAAAGAAAGACAGCAGTTTTTTTTCCAAGTTTAGGTTTAAAAATGTTGAAATTGATTATTTTAGATTATATATTTTCCTCAAGAAGTTTCAGTTGCAAATAGTTATAAAGTAATGCATTTAGAAAAACAACAGTAGGGATCTCAACCAAGAGCCTAAATACTCCATGAGATCATCGCCCATGTTTCCAAACCCTAAAACTCTTGGACTTCAGCCACACATTCAGTTTCACATAGTGTCCGCTATATAATAATGCTTAAACAAGTTGTCACTCAGCTCCCACAGGACCAGCAGATTGGATCTAGTGCCATGGGCTGGCCATCCAAGCAGTGGAGCACATGGCGCCATTACTGGTCCAGGTGTCTCTTTTTCTCTTCTCACCCATTAACTATTTCTCTGAATTGGCCAGAATGGCAGACATTGTTATGGAAAATATTTGTGGATGTGTCCTGCTGTAATGATGCATGGTGTGGGATACGCTCAATGTTGGCTGCAGAGAGGCTGCTTTTCATTACAGCTCATCATAAGTGGCCTGCAGTATGTCACAGATGTCAGCTGGTGAATTTGCCGGCTTATTACATTCGGAATAAGTAGCCTGAAACACTTTTATCTATGAAAGGACCCACAAGCCACCATGGGATTTTCAAAGTTCAAAATACTGTAGCTACGAAAGCCCTATGGCATCTTATTTTAGTATATTCTGGACTTGTGACAAAAACTTCAGACTTTGGGTCAAATTACACATGATCTCATTTCACCATATTCTCTTCTAAATACAATTTATCTCCAACCAAACAGCACAAATTACCTTTGAAAGATGTTTTGACAGGTTTTCTCCACATTTGACAGGTTTTCTCCACATTTGACAGGTTTTCTCCACATTTGAGACTTCTCTGGCAACTACATACAATAAACCTGGAAGTCCAGGAACTGGAGTAGCCTATTGGTCCTGGTGCCCAAGTTCAATGGGTTGGTCTGTTTTTTTTCTTCTTAGATTTTAAAAACATGGCATCAAATATATTATTTAATTATTGAGTATTTGAATGATATACTATTTTCAACAATGAATGGGTGTAGCATTTTCAACTTTCGAGAGTCATGCTAAATTCTGGCAATTCTAAAGACTGGTATTTTTAAGAGTGGAAGGACAGTACCTGAGTGTGTGTCTTGAGACATAGACAGGTACATCCCAAAATTGACAAGACTGCAGCAATTATGGTCTGTCTGAGATCCAAGACCAAAACGTTGATGAGGCAATACTTGGGTCTGGCAGGCTATTATGAATTCTGCAGCAAATTTTCAAATAGCATCAGAACCAATCAGCAACAATCCTACAACAATCTTATCAGGATGCTGCAGTATCTAAATGACTCTCTTAAAAAGACCATATAGATCAATGTCGTGAAACCGGACTCGTTAAGAACGAGAGACACCTTATTTCACCAATGTGTGATGAAATTCCCAGGGTTGCCAATAAGCTTCAACGTGACTGATGATAAGAATGCCTGGAATTCTGATGACAATTGCATCAGTCAGTGATATATATGGATTTTGAAAGGGGAAAATGTTCAAATGTTTGGGCAAATCAAAAGAAACCCTTTTTTTGTTTCATTATTTACTTTAATACGAGTCACAAAAGTGAATAATTTTTTTTCCACACAGTCTCCATTTTATTCAAAGTAATTGTTTCTGAGGTTAATGGGTGTCAAGATTCATCTTGGAAAAAAAAGGAAATTGTAATTCACATCACATTTTTTTTTATTTGACTCTCTGTAATATTAAACTGATGCATATCTATCTATCTATCTATCTATCTATCTATCTATCTATCTATCTATCTATCTATCTATCTATCTATCTATCTAAATACAATTTATATGCTATTTATTTCCATAATTACAAGTACAGTAACATCTGTAGAAAACATAGCTGCATTATTTATACATTTCTGTGAGTCATGAACTTACACCAGCCACTTAAAAAAATAACATCTGTACTCCTGCTCATGTTCAGTATGCAAGAGGTCCACATATGATTGCAATTCTGTCAGCCAAGAACAGGAAACCAGAGCATACATTGGGCACAGGCTCAGTGAAACTGGACAGTTGAAAATTGGAGAAAAGAAAAAAAAACTGGTGATGCTTTTTTTCCCCCCAATCTTCAGCTGTCGAGATTTGGTGAGCCTGTGCCCAATGTAGCTTCAGATTCTTATTCTGGACAGGAGTGTAACACGATGTGGTCTTTTGGTGTTGTAGTTTTTCAGCCTCTAAGTTTGACGTGTTATATGCTCTGCCTTCATATTGTGCACAATATCAACATTAGCTGAGGTCTTTGTTAAACTTATAAACTTGTTAAGATTATATTTTTTATAATTGAATGATTAGTAATAATAATAATCATTCAATTATAAGAATATAATTTTAACATCTTAATAATAATCTTTTAATATCTTAATCTAATCTTTATTGTATTGGCTACATTTCTTATTTTTTGTAGATAATTTTTCTTTAATCAATCCAAATAATAAAAGATTTATTACATGGGTTACCAAAAATGTTGAGTCTCTGACTCAGTAAAATAGAATTAAAATGTGATTTTATTAAATTTGTTTAAATTAATTTTAATTTAAAGCTGTTTTAGCAAAGCTTACACTAGTTATATGTAAATTTCTACACACCCAGGACCCCAAGTAGCATGTGAATATTTTTTTTTTCCTAAATGTATTTTATGCATTGCATGAATAACAAGTTCCCAGATTAATCCGTTCAGCTTTGAGTCCCAGTTTTGGCAGGTTTTGCTTTTTTCTTTCCTACTGCTTCTGGCTTGGTTAGAAGGAATTACAGTGTTAAAAACCACGAGGCTCCTGTTGAGGGTTAAACTTGCAAACCATAAAGATTGGATTGGACTGTAATTATTATAAACAGTCTGCTACAATAGCTTTGGACTACATTTTCCAGGAACACTTTTTTGCATTCAAGTGTCCATCAGTAAACACTTCATAACCTCAACAATGATGGAACTATGATGAATGGACATTCAGTGTCACCCAGATGAGGAATAGTTCCCTTTGGAGGATGGGTTTCTTCCTCATACCGTCTCAGGAAGTCCTTCCTTGCTGCTGTCACCACTGAGTTGCTCATTAAGGATTAACCTTAAATTTAAAACAAAATAAAACAAAATACATTTTATACAACAACCACTAGTAATACATGTAACTGGGATTTTATGAACCCACTGCACTGAACCAGAGTTCCTGGTCTTTGTTCTATGTAAACTTGTTGGAATATAACAGTGCAAGGTTTAGTCTATACTGAGAAGCACAATGCAAAAAAATTGTCAAACCAACAGACATAACCACAAAATAGCACTGTGGGAATCTTCACAAAGCATATTTGTCAGTGTGGGTTATTAAAGTTCAACTCAATTCAATTACATTTTATTTACAAAGCACTTTTACCAATAGACATTGTCACAAAGCAGCTTGTCAGGCAACAGTTACGGACACATATGCAGGTAAATAGAAGCTTTATTAAGCTAGCTTGCAGGCAAACCCATAACATGATTCAGTGGACAGGCAAAGGTCAGACAATACATGAACAGAATAAACTGGGTGAGGTGATCTTAGAACCAGAAGGAACTATGAGTAAATATATGGCTTGGTAAACCTCTGGTAGAATCATATTTCTCCACTATTTCTCAAATACTTTAATGAATGAAGACCTAATACCCTCCACCCTGCAAAAGCACTACCTCTGGGAGCAGAATGTTCCTGATGAAGGACAATGATGTTAAAGGTCAGAGGTTCAGTGCAGTGAGTGATGGACTCTCCTTCCAATGGTGCTTGGACATTGATAGAGAATTGCTGCTGAAGGGGGTCAGCTGGAGCTTCTCAGCACGTGTTCAATCCATGAAGCTTCCAGCAGCGGTAGAGTCACTTAGTGCTGCTGTGGAAGTGATGAGATATTCCCTTAGTGTGTGATCCGAAACAGTAACACAAAATTCTGAGAGAAAATTGTGGCTTGGCTCAGCATGTGGGAGAGAGGCCAGGAGGAAGCTCACTCATGGTTCGGCTGTGGACCTGGTTAGTTTGACCTTGCCAAGCTGCATGGGCTCTGTGGTGTAGAGTCCTGGGATTGGAGTTATCATAGGCCCTAATCCTCTTTAATTTCAAACCATGCTATCCAGATGAATGGACCTGTCAATGCTGATGTTGAGAGTGGCTTGGTCATTCTGCTGGGTCAGCTTTGTAAGTATCTCTGTGTTCATATTATTAGTGGTACAGCTTTGAATGACAGATCATCAGGCTTACAGTTTTAGAAACATAACGACAGAGTTAGAGGTTTTTTTTTTTGTGTCAGTATTTAGTTTTCAATTGTTTCAAGATTGTGACTAGACCATTAACTGTTTTTTAGCAAGTTATGTTGATAGATCTGAATCTAAAAAGGTCAATGTTAGCAGTAATCAGGTGTCCGGGTTAATGCGTATAGAAGCTTGTCTGGACGTCATGCGATGATAATGTGGGCTGAGAATTATGGGAGTTGTATCTTATACAGGGGCATGACACATGTACAGTGGTACCTCGACATACAAGTGCCCTAACATACGTTTTTTTTTTTAGATACGAGCTCGAGACGCCGCTGCTAGATGGCGAATCGAAGCCAGAAAGCGAAGATTGTAACGAAAATGAAGATAAGCAAAGAAGAAAAAGTTACAATTTTAAAGTTTAGGCAAATGTAGTGTGCAGGAGTAAAAAACGATGCCTGGGGTGGCATTTTGGGGGCTGGAACGGATTAATGGCATTTCAATTAATTTCAATGGGGAAATTTGCTTTGAAATACGAGCAATTTGACATACGAGCAAGGTTACGGAATGAATTAAACTCGTATGTCGAGGTACCACTGTATAAATATACATCATCAGCCGAGGTTTAGTTTTGCTTGTAAATGCCTAATTTTATGGCTTTTACTATGGTGGTCTAGTGGTTAAGACGCAGCACTCCCACCGCTGCAACCCGGGTTCGAGTCCCGGGTCAGGGGACCATCCCCAGCCACTCTCAGTGCCGGTCCCAAGCCCGGATAAATTGGGGAGGGATAAATTGGGGAGGGTTGCGTTAGGAAGGGCATCCAGCGTAAAAACATGTGCCAAATCAAACGTGCGGAGGATCCGCTGTGGCGACCCCTAATGGGAGAAGCCGAAAGAAACTTTTACTATAACATCAGAAAATGAGGGTTTCTCAAGTTTTTCCTACCAGTGAGAATATAGGGGGCTGAAAATGTAATATTAATTTCCAAGTGTCTGCAGTTTTTTTTTTTAGTGTAGGCAACGGCATCAGCGCATAATTTACATAATGTATATTATGTGTCTTAGAAAACGCATTAAAAAAAACACAATTCCAGTGTGAAACGCTTGTCTGTGTTTACATGGGCCTCCTGTCAGTCTTTTTATACACACCAATCAACGCCCCTTTATTCCGCCCTATCTCAGTCTGTTCAGAAAATGGAAAACATGACAGAATCTGGTAAGCAACCAGCATGACAAGGAATATACTGACAAAAAATGACAAAAGAAACACTGATGAAAGGGATGAAGTTGGTTGCCCATAGACAAGTACAGTATATGACACAATCTTTATGAATTGTTGAACTGTCTTTACTTAGAGAAGCATGTAAGGTAATGTTTTGAATAAACCACCATATTAGAAATGTATGTTATGGTAACTCCCATTCATCCATCTAACTAGAAAACAATAGTGGGGACAAAGTCATGCGAGCTCATACCAAAGAAAAACTGGACATCATTTTCACTATTGTCTATTTATAAAATTATAATAATCACGCAAAAAAATTAAAGAAAACAAATAGGCGAATCCAACTAATATTTATATAATATTAAGACTAATATTAAGAATAGAATTTGTTTCTGTTTGTTTGTTTATTTTAATTAGTAAGAATATCTAGATATGGGCTCAATGCTCTTATCACTACTGTGTGATAACTGACTATGATACCCATATCTGGCCTTTCCTTAAATTTTTGAAAAAAAAATTGGAGACACATGATTGTCTAGATTTGGATAGTCTGTTATTGAGATTTCCCTTCAGTGGTTTCAAAGAATCAAAATCTGTCTCAACATGAAAACAAAGCACAAAGTAAGCTCCACAAAGACATGGTTTGCCAATGGTTGGAATGGAGGATCTCAGGTGGCTTCAACTCAAGCCCACTCAACAGCTTTGGGATGAATTGGAATGCAGACGGTGCACTGGTTCTCCTCACCCAACCTGACCATACTAATGCTCTTGTAGTTCAATACAGACAATTCCCTAAAGCTACACTCCAATGTCATGTGCAAAGCCTTCCCAGAAGAGTGTAGCTGCTTAAGGCAGCAAAAACAGGGCCACCATTTTACTGGCATGCCTTTGGAATGGGATGTTTAAAAACCCATGTGGATATCATGGTCAGGTGTCGATTTGTTTTTGGCAATGCAGAGTGTCTTTTGAATTCGTTATGAGTATTTGTGACTAGTGCAGATGACAATATTCTATGGTCAACACAGATTGAGGAACTTTTAACACCTTCTTAAGATCCGAAATATATACTGTCACTGCAGGCACCTTTATGTAGGAAATTTCTTCAAAGTAGCCAGTATAGTACACCTTAATGTGTGTTCACTTTCTTGTCTTTCTCTCTCTCACACACACATACACACACACACACACACAGTTACACACTCAAGCAAAGAGTTGGGAATGATGACCTCCAGATAATGGTGTGCAGGGTGTACGCACATTGCAGCACTCCATCCAACAATGATCACAGGACAAAAAAATCACTGTTCATACAGACATTTCCAATTCTTGTTCCCTAGAGAACAGAAACCTGAGTAAAACTATGCTTACAGTATGATTACGTGAGAGATTTTTTTGCTCGTAAGCCGGCATCCTAAAATATCTCACTACTTAAGCCTTGCATCGAAGCTGCATACTAATATTCTACAATAAAATGGATGTCAATACATTACACCACTCAAGCAGATGTGCACAAATTCAATTCTGTTTAATTCAATTCGGTTTTATTTGTAGAGCGTTTTTAACAATAGACAGCATCCCAGAGCAGCTTTACAGAGATATAGAGGTTATAAAATTGGTATTTATATGTTTAATGCATATACGTTTATCCCTAATGAGCATTCAGTGGTGTCAATGGCAAGAAAAAAAAGATGGTATAGGGAAGAAACCTTGAGAGAAACCAGACTCATAATGGAACCCATCTTCAACTGGGTGGCACCGAATGTCCATTCATGCAAACATCTGAATTCACCAAAACATTCCACATCCATGATCCCTCCAGATCTGCTCCTTAAATATTTCCTGTGTTTGATATGAGGAAGAAACCTTGAAAGGAACCGAACGCCAAATAGAATCCATCTGGCACCGAATGTCCATTCATCCAAAAGTTCACCAAAATATTTTAAATCCATGATCCCTCCAAATCTGCTCCTTTGCGTACGAAAAACCTACTGAGAAATGCTTGAATAAATAAATAAACTCAGCCAAGACTTACTGAAAGGCTGTTCATAACGGTGTGGCTTTGTAAGAAAAAGCTCTGCCCTTATAATTGTCTTTATTATTTGAGGTACCAACAAATAGCCTGCACCCTTTGATCAAATAATATAATTAGTGGTAGTGAAGCATTCTGGACTTTTTTTTTTTTACAACTCTAGAGAAATGCCAACATTTCTGGAGGGTTATAGGATACCTCTCTCCTTCTTTCTCCTTTTTCTTGCTCTCTAAGCACTTACACTAGTAACTCCATACATTATTTATTAACCTTGAAAGGAAAGTGGATTTTTGTTAAGGGGGGGTGGGTTTGATTGCATCTGTGGTATTTGTGGCCACAGGGACGAGTGCATTCACTTCCGTGTTGAGAACCTGCCACAAGTTTAGCATTCAACACGTGTCGCCAGCTCGAGTGATGGAGAGAGAAAGCGGAAGAGAGGTTGCTAGGTGACGGGGCGTATATACTGAATTTTAACCAAATAACTGGAGAGAGAGAGAGAGAGAGAGAGAGAGAGAGAGAGAGAGAGAGAGAGAGAATCAGCAACATGTAGGCAGCCCGAGTGAAGAAAGGTCGAGACTGTATATGTAGCCCACGATATTGAACGTAGACTTGAACGGGTGGGGGGGAAAGGGGGAGAGAAGAAGGAGGAGGAGGAGGAAGAAAAAAAAAAAAGAGCGCGTGAACATGGACGGCAGAGGAGCGAACGCGCAGCGGACCGGGATCCGCGCAAAGGACACGGGCTCCAGATCCTAACCCGGTGAGTGGGGTTTCATCCTGAATGTTTTGATTGTTTATGATTTATTTGTTATTTATTATTATTTATTGCTGTGATCTTCCCGCTCAGCTCGTGATGCGCAGCTCCGTGCTCCCGGCTTTGCCCTTCAGAACAGGCGCAGTAATGCGTGTGCATGTGCGTGATTGTGGTTTAGACATTTCCAATGACCCTTCTGTCATTGATGTGATGCGCACGGACTGGGCAGACTAGACCAGGACTATGTCTCTCACCTGACTACACACACACACACACACACACACACACACACACACACACACACACACACACGCGGAGAAACACCGGCCTCTTGA
>MU551630.1:877856-995171 GCA_024362625.1 Silurus asotus
ACACACACACACACACACACACACACACACACACACACACACACACACACAGCGCTCTTGGATACCTCGTAACTTTATCTCAGCGTGCATGATGCACTTGTTCTTCTGTAACAGGTTCGTGAGCACGAGACGCAAAGAGGCGACGTTACAGTACATCTTTCCAAACCCCCCCATCGTTTCTCATTGAGGAGTGTAACGCAAACCTATTAATGGATTGATGGGGATGGGGGGGGGCAGGAAGGTGGGGTGGGGTGTAAAAAGATCAATTCTGGTTGTGTGTATCAGCCCCAATGCGTCAGGATTCATTTGTATGTGGACGTGCTGTTTTGACATAGTATTTAGTACGACAGCATGCCTCGGTGTCACGTACATCGAGTCCCTCAAGCTTAATGCGCCCCACCATCAACCCCCCAAGCCAATCTATCAACCCATCATTGCCCCTCATTCTCCTAAAGCACTACGTCCATGAACCGGATTGGTCACACTGCTGGATTTTCGCATTCTGAGAGCATCGTTGAACTCGATCAATCTTTGATTGCATGCATTTCTACTCTTCAGTAAGCCCTATGGGTCATTATTCAGCGTGGACCATGTGCTTTAGCAAATGTCTTTCCGTTAGTTAGTGGACAGCTATGACCTGAACAATCCACTTTTCAGGCTAAATGGATTTGCGCCTCAAATGAAGCTTGTGCATAATTGATATGCAAAATGTACAGGCTTTCGATTGTAGTACATGCAAGAGGCAGGGCTACTCAATGAATATGCTTGGTGTGTTATTTAAGTCTGCCGTTGCATAACTAGATCTCGAAACCTAGTCATCCCTTAAGGTCGGATTTACATGGGGGGGGTGAGGCGCTGACAGGATTTATCAGCCCCCGTAACCCCCACCAAGTTGTAGCAGTACATTTAGTGGCAGCCTGCTGAAGAAATTCATTAGGAGCATGACAGCTTAAGACAAGCCCCTGCAGGACAGGCGGTACCGCGAGAGCCACATGAAGGCTTGTCTGACGTTTGGCAGGGTGAAGGAAAGTAGATTCGGTGAGTGAGCTGTGAGGGGGCAGCATGGACACGATTCCAGAGTGCTGTCACTAAGAGACCCAGGTGTCAAATACCACCCAAAAAAATCCACTTACTCACATCAGTGAATCATCTATGAGTTGGAATGGTGGTGGCGGTGGTCATACTGGTACATCCATCAAATACTACATTATGGTTATTGAAGAAGTAAGCCTTACTGCACAAACTGTGTTTGATTTATAACGTATGAAAGCATAATTACAATGCTGAAGTAGGTTAAATATGGCGAGCCTTCGCATCATAGGCTTTGAGGTCTTAAAAGGAATGGTGTTTTGTCCTTTTTGCTGTTCACACAAGTAAAAAACAGACAAAATGACAATTTAATTTTAATGTATATGCATGACATGGAGCTGCAAATCCCTGATTCTTAGTGGAACTAGAAAAATCTTGGCAGTGCACGCCCACAAGCGGGCAGTAGCAGTCGCTACACAGCCACCAGAGAGAAACTCCAAGCGACATGAGTGACTTGTCAGTTGCTAGTGTGATTGTAGGGATATGTAGCAGACAAACTCCCTTGAGCTTCACCAAAGTTACCAACCTGCCTGTTCAGTTCCCTGTGCTTTGCTTTTCATAATGTAGTATTTATAATATGTGATTTAAAGCTGCTTTTGAGTGACCATTCCTCACTACGTAATTCTGAAGGGACACTATGTTTTGGACCGGGCCCTATTTATAATTGATTGTTTACTACACAATGTGCCATCATATAATAGACATTATCTGATTTTAGGGCAGTGCCTCTTTTATCTCCAGCTCTCAGAGAAGTTTGTTTAAAATACAGTGTGAAAATGAGATATAAAAATATAATGCTGCACTGTTCTCTTTTTTTAATTGCGATTCCACGTTGTTACATATTTCGCAAATCCTGTTCAGTTGTTAAATACATGGGACGCATTCTGTCATCGGGCAGTTAAACAAGATTAAATCCCAAAGACAGACTTTCCAGACTGCCTGACATCTCTAAAGGCACCTTATTTCTTCATGCTGAACAATAACAAAATCATTAGACAACATAAAAATGGTTGGAACACCTACAGTTTATGAATACATAAATATATGAATATATACATTTTACTTCAAAACAGTTAATATTAGCATCATCAGTAAACATGTCAAGCAGTACTTTTTCTGGAATATGAATTAAATTATAAAAGCTCATCACATGAAGTTGAAAGGGAATAAGGGGCAGCAGATTTTAGATCTAGCCAGCTAGAAAATTGTCAACAAAGAGCTTTTTTCTAGCGGAGGATCTAGGATCTAGCGCAGCCAACTGAAACTGTACATTTGCCAATATTGTTTCTTGTTTGATATGAATCTCTTGTTAATAGAACTGTTGAATTAAAAACATTATCACCCAAGAAACAGCGTGATTAAACTTAATATTAGATTCGTTACTGTATGTCTCTTTGGGTTTACGGCTAAATCTCAGCCAGTAGCAACTGGAACACAATTGCAACTGACTGGAATTTCATAGCAATCACTTAGGAAGGCTATAGCTACTAACTGGGCTGGGATGGCAACCACCTTGAATATCATAGCAACACCATAGCAACAAACTAGCAACCAACAGATTTAGCATATCAACGCTCCAGCAACCACCTGGGATAACAATTAGCAATTAGCTATCAAACAGTTTGAATATTATAGCAACCACCTACCAGCACCCCAACAACCAAAATGATTACGGGTTGCAAAACTCCAATAATCACCTGGGGTAGCACAGCAATCACCTAACAATATACACTAGCAGTCAGCTTGAATAATTATTAAACCCCCCATTAAATTTTGGGTCAAGCCTAGCAACTATCTAGCAACAACCCACCAATCAGATGGAATATCCTAAACACTTGTTGGTATTCATCTGTAGTATCACAGCCACCTTCAATCCCTGTGCAACCAGTTGGGTTCGCTAACAACCACCGATGATCAGGTGAAAATTCTTAGAAATGACTTAGCAACACCTAAAACGGCTTAACAACTATTTAGCAACACTCTAGCTGCTAGTTGCTATGATGTAGCAACCACATAGCAACACTATAGCAACATTTTTTACGTTTTAACCTGTGAAAACACATTGTACTGGTAGTTACCATGTTTTATTGTGTGTTTTGGGTGTTTCTAAGCCCGATTTTAGCTTTTTCTCTCTCCTTTTTATCGGCGTCACCAGACACAGTAACAGTAACTTCGCACTCCACTCACGGACTACGGCTCATTTACGCGCCCCCTGCCACATACCTATATATTGTAAAGTTTATACATTCCGATACTGTAAATTGCTCTGTTCTGCTTAATTATATACGGTAATTCGTTATTAACGAATTACAGTATACCACCCCAATCATTGATCAGCAAGAGTCCTGGGTACGCTGGGCTATGTTTCGACTAACAATATTTTCAAGTTACGATGGGGTCAAGTCAAAGACTACCTGTAATAATAAATAAAATAATTATATGAATAAATAAATTAATGACTTTTGCCATCTATACAATTGTGCTCAACCCTCAGTAGTATAAAATATTTACTTTTATTGAGTTTTTCTCTCACAAGCATGAAAAGTCCTAAAAAGATTTTCTGAGACACCACCCTCACATATTTGAGCTCTGGCTGCAGAAATTCCTCACTGGCCCTGTTTTTTTTTTTTTTGGCTCGAGCTGTGATTAGATAGATAGATAGATTAGATAGATTAGATAGATAGATAGATCAGACCAAGTGAAAAAAAATAAATCATTACACTTGTGGATTGAACTGCATGAGAATTGTTTCAGAAATCAAAAGGTCGAGTCCGAAAATCAATACCACAGTACGAGTGAGGTTATACATATTAGTGAATCAAATACCATCTTAGTTAGTGCAGTGTTTGCGCATTTCATTTCATATTTGTGAGTCGTTTATTGTTTATTTGTAGAACTTGTGTTATTTATTCGTTATTATATAAGTTGTGTTGAAAAATTATGCACATAATTTCAGATCAATAGTGCTCGAATAGCACTCTCAATGGGACATCAAAGGAGAGACGACTGATTCGGAGCTAGCAGGACATTTTGTTCATATTCACATGAATTATACAGTCGAAGTACTGCAAAAAAAAAAAAAAAAAAAAAAAAAACAGCTACTGCCCACGGCGGCAAATTGATTAGTTGAATTTTTTAGTTGCAAGAGATTCATGCATGTGGTTAGAACATTAGATTTAAATATATTGTAAAACAGCAAGCAGATTTTACAACAATGTCCAGTTGGGCTTATTTAGCCACATATTTATAATGAACATGTAATGGATTTTGAAATAATTATAATTATGAATAATTAATACTGCTAGAGAAATTGCAAAATGGAAATCGGACGGAATTATGTATGAGAGTGGCTGAAATTGTTACCATGCTACCATAATATTTTAGTTTTTATGGTTGGAGAAGGGATTCTTGTCATGGTATATGTACAGGTCTTTTAAGATGGGTAAAGTGCGGGGCTGCGGCACTGTTAATCTGCCCCTGCAAAGGGCCTTAGCTGAATATACAGGACTTTATCATGAATCTATGGACATATGCTTTGTGAGTAGGCGGGAATCTTGTGAAGGCAATATATGAACAATATATATGTGTGTGTGTGTGTGTGTGTGTGTGTATACAGTGGTACCTTGACCTACGAGTTTATTTCGTTCCATGGACTAGCTCATATCTCAATTTGCTCACACATCAAATCAATTTTCCCCATTGAAAATACTTAAAATGGCATTAATCTGTTCCAACCCTTAAAATGACACCCTGTTTTTATGTTTTATGTTTCTTATTTGCTTATCTTAATTTTTGTCACAGTCTTCGCTTTCTGGCTTCGCTTCGCTATCTAGCAGCGGCGTCTCGAGCTTGTACCTCAATTTTTTGCTTGCGTACCAAAGCAAAAAAAACACCCAGTGACCGCTAGTACCTCAAAAAACTTGTACATGAATGCACTCGTAGGTCAAGGTACCACTGAATATATATATATATATATATATATATATATATTTTATCAAAACAATTTGTGAATAAATTTTGCCATCGTAGTATAAAATATTTACTTTTCCTATCATGGGTTTGACTTTCACAAGCATAAAAAGTCCTCTACACTTATCTGAGACATCAGACTTACATTTTTTAAGTCTAAGCTCCAGCTGCAGAAATCCCTAACTGGCCCTTGAGCTGCTGAAATTCAGTGCTTGAATTTTTTTATAGGAAAAGGCAAGGCAGAAATGCCACTGACTTCTCATTAGATCTTATGAATAGATGTATGTCACAAAGTTGTCTTCCATTCTTTGTGTCCTTAGGTTCTAATAAACTATATTAGCAGGTCTGAGTTAGTACACTTGTACTAGGGTTCAGTGAAGAAGGTTCATGGGCTATCTGAAAGTATTTAAGGTTGGTATATGCTTGTCTTATTAAAGGAGAAATATTTTATACTACAGAGGGTTGAGCTCTTGGTTTGGGGATAATATCAGCTAGCTATTAGCTGCTTTGTGATTGAATGGGCCCTTACATATAAGTCTTCTTGAGGGTTAACCAAAAACACCTTGATTGCCATGAAACATTTTGCTGAAAAGTATCTCAGCTTTACAGAGAACTTGAAAGCCCAATTGTTAGCCACTTATCATTCACTTGAGAAGGAGTGCAGTGTACATGCCCTTCTCATTGCCCCAGGATTTGATTCCACACATTGTGTGACCAAAGGAAAAGTGTGTGTGAGAGTGTGTACAGTTTTTCTTTTCTTTTTTTATATTTTGTTTGAGTTCAGGTACTAAATTTAGATGAGGTGTGGGGTTGGGGTTGAGGTCAGGACTGTGCAGGAGACTCAAGTTTGTTTACTTTGGAGCTCAGAAGCCCAAACGTGTTCCAACCTGTTCCTGTATACAATGTGACCTTCATAAAGACAGTAGAGGGAAATTGTGATTTTACAAAATACAAAGACAATCTGCTACAAAAATTGTGGCAACAATTTGGGGAATAGTGTGATAGTCAGGCGTCCATGTAGCATGATTATCACTAGACCATTATTCTGCTCTAATTTGAGAGTAGACAAAATCTACAATCAAATCTTTGTAGGTGCTGATAATATGTCCCAATACCTTACATTAGAATAACGGAATTAAACTTAAACAATAGACGTTTTACTATAACTTAAACTAAATTACAGCTCATTTAAAAATTATTTTCGTAAGTGCCGTTGGACTTTGAACTGGAAAGTCTTAAGCTGAATTCCCAACACCACCAAGCTGCCAAAGTTCAGTTTTAATTTTTTGCTGCAAAAATCCCGACATGCGTACACATGCATAAAACAAGATTTTGGGGGTTAAGGTTAGAGTTAACCCCAACACTAACCCTAACCCTTTACAGTAGAGCCACATGATGACTATAGAGCACTATATAATGGCCTTATCAGTGTCTATCTTTCACTTTAAAACTAACTTAATGGATTTGTCAGAGTTCGAGAAGACTGGCTCTGATCCAAAGTTCAGATAAAAGGGTTAAATACAAAACACAACATTATATTTCATCCACCATGGGTGTAGTTAATAAGCATTTGAATTATTTTGGCAAAATATGTCTAGTGTGCTCCTGCATTAGGTTTGCATTTTTAATTGATTAAAATAATAATCATTATAAAAATACAAAAAAAATTATGTTAGAAAATATGTTTTTTCTTTATTGTCATTAGATGAGTACAGTGAGATATCATATGATAAAAAAAAAAGCATTCAATAGAAATACAAATATTTAAGTATACGAAAGCAAAAATAAATGACAAATGTATAAAATATAAATAGAAGATGCTACGACTGCATCCCCATTTAAACTTATTAATGACACTGTGTTTGCTAACTGTTCCATTAGGTAGAAAGCTTTCCACAGAGGTCCACAGAGGGCATCTGGGTGATACTAATTCTGAACTTTAGGGATGCACTCTCCTGAGAAATAAGTACTGTACAAGTTTCTTCAAGAACGCCCTCGGAGACAGCTCATGCATGTGGCCCATGAAGCGTAGAATCCTCCTCAAAGAATCTTGTCTAGTTACTCTAATTTCATATCTGTACTAAATCAACATGCCAAAAAATTGATCAAACCTTTGACTGTTGTGCACAGATCCCTTGGGACATTGTGGAAGATAAGTGTTGCCTTCATTAGCTTATCCAAATCCAGATCACCTGGAGTCTGCAATAACTCTGTGCTACTCCATTATCAGTCTGGCTTGTGACAGCTGATAATTAAAAACATGTTACACTTGTAAAAGCCTTGTATCAAAGTCTATCTGCAAAGGAAAAAGTGTCAACCCCCTGCAACAAACACATGGCATGTTGCTGAATCCTATTCAGGGGGATTGAGGAGGAAAAGGGTCCTCTGGGAAGTCCTCCAGGCTGAAGAGACTTTCTGAAAAGTGACAGTGACCCATCATTGTTGTTTCTAAAGGCATCTGCTTCAACCATACAAAACCAATACTTTGCATTAATGATAACCATTAGGACAATGAAAAAAGTTGCAGGGTTCTGAATTACATGCTTGTCGTCTATTGTGCCTGCACTGTTGAAGAAGCACCATGTCTCTTCAGTGTCAGGGACAATATCCTCTACTCCTCTTTAATAGGAGCTGGATTGTATTCCCTAAGAAGCTCTTCCGAATTGGCAAAGTGGCAACACTGGGTACAGTTTCAGCCACTGCAGAAACAGCAGCCCTGTATCTTAGAGGAGTTGTGGAGTCTGAGGAAAAATATTATAGCACAGAATCTAACACAAAATGTTTAATAATGCAAACAGTAGACTACATTCAATAATAATGTTTGTATACCAGGCGTTTAACTACACCACCACTTCCACAAATGCCTGGTATCTCACTTGAAAAGTATCGATCGGGAGACCTTGCAAAACATTAGACATTCCATGGAGCAGCATCAAATCCATCGTCAAGAAATCGAGAAATTGGACCACCACAGTAACATCACCAAAAACAGAATGTCTATCCAAAATGCATAACAAGGCAAGACAAAAACCTCAAAGAGACCGCAGTACGGCAACATTAAAGGAGCTGCGGGAATATCTGGCGAGTACTGATTACTCTCTGCATGTGTCAACAGTCTCTTAAATTTTTTAAATGTCTTGGCTGCAAGGTGAGGTGGCTAGATATAAGACTTTTCTCCCCCCAAAAAACATAAAATCTTAAATACATCACCCCAAACCTTCTGGTAAAATATGTTTTGGTCAAATCCAATATTCCAGATTAACTCTAAAAGGTCTAATTCTATTCTAAAAAACAAACACATGACCAAAAGAACACCATGGCCAGTGTGCAAAATGGTAGTTATGGCATCATGCTTTAAAGTTGCTTTGCTTCAGCTTAAACTGGGGCTTTTTGCAATGCAGAAGAAATCATTAAGAGATACAACTATCCGTTGATGTTGTTGTGGACAATAAGGTATCTGTGAATTTATTACAGTCAGTTCATGATTAAATGAAGGTCTAATGGTTAGGTCTAATGGTGGTCTAATGGTTAGGATGCAGCGCATAGCAGTGCTATGGCCCGGGTTCGATTCCTGGTCAGGGAACCAACCGCAGCCACTTTTAGTGCCGGTTCCAAACCCGGATAAATGGGAAGGGTTGCGTTAGGAAGGGCATCCAGCGTAAAAACATGTGCCACATCAAACATGCGGATGATCTGCTGTGGCGCCCCCTAATAAGAGAAGCTGAAAGAAAGTTCATGATGAAAAGAAAATTCCACATTTCAACAGGATAGTGACCCAAACTAGACATCAACAAAAGGAATAATTTAACCAAAAGAGAATTAATATATTAAATAAAGATGTTGGATGACCTTGCCAGAGCGCAGACTGAAATCCAACTAAAAGACTTTAGGGCTGACCCGAAGGCAGACTGTGCAATGCAATTTGATGTATCAAGAATGTTTCTGCAGGAAAGAGTGGAAATTTATTGTGTGCCACACTGATAGACTCTAAGATGGAGTCGATGTAATAAAATGTAAAGGTGCTTCAAAACTTGTGTGTTGCAGATGTATGCAGCTAGGTTATTAGAAGTTTATTTTTTCTTTCCCTCTTGAAAAGTTGTTGATTCTTTTCTACTTCATTGTAAATTTCACATTAAAGATGTGAAAAAGTTTTGAATTTTTTTTGTCTTGGTTTTATTATTTATACAGGACAAAAATCTGAAATTTTAAAAAGGGTATATAATTTTTTTTATTTATTGTTTATACATAAAGAAGGACCACAATATGGTTTGGTTCTTCCAAAGATTCTGACAGACGTTCCTCCAAACGTTCATCTGGAGATGTGTAATTATAAGATTCAGGGTATCATCCTCTCTAAGAGGACATCAAACTTGTTTTGTCTGATCTTAAATAGCCCTGAAATTGGTTGTCATGGCTCCATAGCTCTCAGATGAGATAGAACTCGACATAGGTTTGTCGACACAATAGATTCTCTTGCCCTCTGGGCTTTAGCTCGTTGTCTCCAAAGGATACCCAAAGCCAAACAGTTTTCTGGTGAACCGTTCAGAAAGTGCTAGCTCTGGAATTGATCTGTGCTTTCAAACGTCATGATAAAGTAGCACTGTTTTAACTTGGTGGTTCAATTCTTAAAGAAAGTAGCTCTTATGATTGTATAGCATGCCTACCTTTGTATTAAGTGAAGCACAAATGCTGCTCATCTGAAGGCAAGCCAGAGGCAACTGTAGCAAAGCAAAAGTGAACCATAAGAAAGAAACCTTGAGAGGAACATGTTCTTCTGCGGTTTGATAATAACACACAATGCGTAATAATACGGTCAATAGGAACCCTGGGGTAAACATAAGCCTTTTTTTGTTGTTACATCAAGAGTTTTTAGTTTAAATCAATGATAATTTGTACATATCACCAGG
Source organism: Silurus asotus (assembly GCA_024362625.1). Lineage (NCBI taxonomy): Eukaryota > Metazoa > Chordata > Actinopteri > Siluriformes > Siluridae > Silurus > Silurus asotus. The sequence continues at coordinate 887,822 of MU551630.1, forward strand.
TAGACAGTACAGATCAGATATGACAGGAGCCTAGAGTGGCTTATAGGGATGTATATGTATATAGTTTTGTGCAAGTGGGGTCTTGTTACCACAGTATAACTGAAAGAGAGCATCAGAAGCTAACACATGGATGTGGGCACCCTCAGTAAACCAAATGGGTTGGGGGAGGGGTGACACTTTAATCACTAATGTCCAAACAAAATGGTTCCTGCCTCAGGAGTCGCTACATGAAACGATTCTCAATGACTTTGGAGCACAGGTTCCAAAACCTGGTCCTGGAATACCTTTAGTCCTGTTTATATATTTGTATAAATATTTTTTCCCCTTAGACATCAAGGCCAGTGGATTGGTTGTAACATTGCAAGTCACAAAATAACTCATACACGAAATTTTTTATAATTCTGGATACAAATAAAACACTCGTCTGTGGAAATTTGTAGCTTGACTAGTAGTTTAATAAATTGTAATTACATAAGAAAGATGTAATTATCCGAAAACTCATCCGAAAATCCATCATGTTAATATACCATGTTATGTAAGGGCTATACACAAATTGTATGAATCAGTTCATTTACAGTGTATTTTTTAAAGGAAACTAATGTTTTAGACAATAATACTTAATAATCTTCATAATTGCACACTTGTGCATGACAATTACAGAAGATAAACAAGTCTCTGATCTGAAACCTACCCTTCTGGCACCAACAACCACACCAGAAGGGTCACTCATCCGAAAATCAGTTTGACCTAAATATTAACTGAAAGCTTTTGACCTGTAGCTGCATGTTTTCATGCATTCTGCAGCTGCCACATGATTGACTGATTGGATAAATGCATAAATAAACAAGATTATAATTGCTATTATTAAAATGACTGATAAGTGTATGACTTATATGGTGAAACATATGATCCTTGTACACAATTTCTGCTATACTGTTAAAGTTTTTTTTTTTTTTTTTGTGAGTCACCTTTAGCAGTCTTCCTAATCACAGGCAACTACACCAGTGATGATAAAAGTACACCATTTCTGTACTTGAGTAGAAATGCAAGCCTCCTGCTTTAATATAATTCCAGTAAAATGTCATAATCATTACCAATAAAATTACAGAGTACATGGTTTTAACCCTATGTTCTGTGGCCTTGTGACAATTTGTCATTTAATGGACTTTTTGTGCACAGACTCCATCTTTGTGTCAGTTTGCGGTAAATGAAAAAGTCACTGATGTGTGAAACATTTAACATAAAAACCTTATGTTCCTTAAACAGTGTTTTAGAGTTACTTAATTTCTGACTGACTGTCACTAAGACCACCTACAACTAGCCGAAACCTTTTCATTCAAATAATAGAATGACCTTGATATTTATATTTTCATGTTTTTGCTAAGCAGTTTGTGTAACATGACATTTGATAGACGCTGCAGCAAGAAATATTTCTACTAGCAACATGCGATGATTATTTTTATTATTTGAGTGGATCGGTGACTATAAAGTGAATCTGCTGTCTAAATGGGTAAGTTAAGTCCATTGGGTAAAGATTAACCAATACATGTTGTCTACCTTAAACATATTTATGTAAAATGCACCCATATAGCAGCCCAAATGCTCTACATTAATTCTCACCCTCAAAACTTTAGTCTTATCATCAATATATGACCTAATTTATTAAACCAAATGTTGACACTAGACACCTTGAGAATAAATATCTCAAAGTTGTTTCCTATATTGTGAACACATGACTATTTGTGATCATTAGTAGTTTGCTATACAACACTAAATACAACTGCAGTCACCCTGGAACTTTCATACAGAGCAAGACTCCCCACTGAGTCAGTGATGGATCTGACAGACAGGAAAATACATTTGTAACTAGTGTTCCATTTTACCCCTCATAAGTGCCAGGTGCAGCATTTTAACACCTTTATAACCTATAAAAAATGTCTTGTGGAACTGACTTACCCCAAGATTGACTGAAAGGGTGTCTTATATGGCTGTCATTTAAAACCCTGGGGGGATTGATTTACAATAACGTTACACAATAACTTTGTTTTTTGTTATTTACATTTACATTTAAATTTGCGGCATTTAGCAGACGCCCTTATCCAGAGCGACGTACAAAAGTGCTTTGAGTCTCTTGCAGGGAATAAATCTACACTGGTACGCTAGATTACAAACTTAATATAAATATAACTCTTGAATTCTACAAAGCAAACTTGGAAAGTGCTAATTTAAGTGTTTCAGTTTAAGTGTTTAAGTGTTTCTTCGCTTGAAGATAGTCAGGGACTCCACTGTACGGACATCTAAAAAAAGTTCATTCCACCACCTCAGTGCCAGAACAGATAAGAGACTTGAAGTATACTTACCTTTCATTCTGAGAGAAGGTGGTACTGTACCAGTCGAGCAGTGCTGGAGGATCTCAGACAGAGTGGTGCAGTGTGAGGTGTGATGAGGTCTCTGAGGTAAGATGGTGCTGGTCCATTTTTGGCCTTGTATTCAAGCATCAGTGTTTTGAACCTGATACGTGCAGCTACTGGAAGCCAGTAAATGGAGCGTGTCAGGGGTGGTGTGGGAGAACTTGGGCAGATTGCACACCAGTCAGTGCAGCTGAGTTTTGGATCATTTGCAGTGGATGCAGTGATGTTATTAATATGGATAGGAACTTTTGTTTTGTTCTCAGACAAAGAGGAAGTCATTTTTACATTTTGATACACAGTAAAATTGGACACACACCCTACAGGGGGTAGCACAGTTTTGTAATATTAGATCTCCTAGAGCAGCCCACTTCAGTATTGTTCATGAGGATGAAACAGTCCTTGTGGAATAGTAGGACATTACTTCTCGGGTGTGATAATATCTGTTGACCGAATTCTTTATAGACAGAATAGCACCCAAATAACTGCTATGTTGCTGAATTAAAACTACAAGCCATGCACTAAACATGTTCTGCAAAGTAATTTTGTAGAGCTCTGTGATGTCAGTAGGCATATTCACTAATTTTAAATACTATTAGGTAGCATCCCTAGGTTCAGCTACACGTTCTGGTTACTAGAATATTTAGGGAAAAAACATACTACCTTTTGCCATGGTGATCAGCAATTCAGTGACCGGTTATGTCTATTCCAAATAAATATCCTCTATACAATGGGCGATCCCAGAGTGGTCTCTTGGAGAGCATGATGGATGGATGGTGGTTAAGCACTTTCACAAGCTCTGCCATGAGCTTAGGTTTCCCACTGTACAGGGATTTTATTAAAGGGTTCTAGTTTTAAGATCATTCCTTGAACTACCATGATATGCCTACCCTCTGTACCAAAAAGCCAAACCCATGGCTAAGATAGCATAGTTTTGGGGGCCACACTACCTTGTTTGTTTGTGACAAAGACAACGTAGGATGAGTGTCCCAAGTACTGGCAACTAGTACCAATAAAAAACAGCAGGACCCAAAATCTTCATTTTTAAGAACAAGTTACCTGTCAAAAAATTTACTTGAATGAAAATGTAAAAAGAAGCAAATTTAAAATATAAATATAAGTTACATTTCAGAATTCAGACAGTGAGCGCATGCATTTCTGCAGTAACAAATCTAAACACTTTGATTGGACACTGCATTCTCAACAAAAGTGTGTGATTGGTTATGCAGTAATGCTGAAATCTAATCGAAATTTAACAGGTCTACTAAAAAAATATACACTTTTTGTTGATTTCATATGACACTTAAATCATGACACTGGTAATAGAGCTAGCTTCATTTTGCCCCAATGTTGTTGACATTGCTAATGTTGGTTAGCTCCAGGTTTGGAAACTTGAGGCAAAATTGTCAGTTCACACTTACTACTGACACTGATGCAACGTTACTGTACAGTAGATATATAAATTAAATAAGTGTTATTAACTGACCTTTACATGCTCGCACAGGTCCGATGTCGAGTTTTTATAAGCTGCTAGTTCAGTCACCTCGGGCAAACACAGCTTACACTGCATAATAAAGCTGTTGCCTTTCTTGCATTCGAAGTCAAAGTGGTTGCTTAAATATGGCCAGGGGTTTGTTTCATAAGAATTCAATGGCATTTTGCTTTCAGCTGGGTCTGCATCAATAGTGTCTGTCTTGTTCATCTCTATCTTTCTTTCTTGTGAGTTTAGCATTTGTTCTCCACCCATCAGTCAATCAGTGCAGTAGGTTTTTTTTCCCCTTACATACATTTTATTTGATTTACAATGTAGTTAAGTACAATTCTTCAAATAAAACATACTTATGTAAAAGCAAAATTACAGATTTTAAAAACTACTTTAAAAAGTATAAGCACACAAAAAAAACCAAACAACTACTCACTTACAGTTTCAAGAGTAAATGTAATTCGTTACCGTCCATGAGCATGGGCAGAATCAGTGAAGGAAATGTGAATGTATATGGAAGTCCAAAAAGTCAGTTGTTTGGCTGCAATAAGAAGAACCACACACACACAGCACATTTATATTTTCCGCATTTGGCAGACGTCCTTATTTAAAAAACCTTACAAAGGTCATAATCAATAAATACAGTACATCCTGTTCATTAGGACACAGACTAAGAATACCACCAGAAATATATTTTTTAATTATGAAAGAAGTGCTAATTTGAGTATTACTGAAAAAGGTTGGTCTTTAGACATTGTTTATTGTCTATTTCGACACCAGGGGGAAAATTAATTCCACAACCTATGTGCCAGAACAAAAAAAGTCTCAAAACATGTCCTCTTTGTACTTAGAGATGGTGGTACCAGTTAAGCAGTTGTTAAGGATAGGTGGGTGTGTGGTACAGTGTGGGGTGAGATAAGTGCTGTATGGTAGAGGGGTCAGTTTTTGGGGTCTGGCAGGCAGGTATATAGCAAACCAGTGGAGAGAATGCAGCAACAGCTTTGTGTGGGAGAACTTCGGAAGGTTAAACACAAGTCGTGCATTGCATTTTGTATCACTTGCAGCGTTTCAGTGTCCTTCAGGGACAGACAAATTGCAAGTTGCAGTAGTCCAGCCTTGAGGTGACAAGGAACTGAACAAGCACCTGAGTGACCTGTGTTGGTAGAAATTGACAAATTCTGCTGATGGTGCACAGGAAAGAATAACAAAAGCATATTAGCAATGGGAGAAGAAAAGGACTATTGAGTGACAGTTGTCCATGGTTGCCTCAACGTTGCATGCGGTGACCGAAGCTGAGATGACAATGATGATGGCATAGAGCTGTCGGTGCCTGGCTGAAATCCTTCTAACTCTTATGCCACCTATGGGTACCAATGTTACTTTTATGGAGGAGTGCTGCCTTCTTTGTAAGGCATGGTGAATTCTTCTAGCCTTATGCCACCATATTGATCTCTTCCTGACTGTCATCATGTTGCCAGAATACATTCTGACAGGTTGATGGATCCTTTCCCCTTTATTTGTTGAGAAAACCTTGTGCCTCCAGGGAGTTGAAGCTTGTGCAACTCTCATTAAAATACGAATGCATCCCTGTCCAAGGGCTGCACCACTCATAGTGGTGCTATGGCCATTAGACAATGAGGCAACAGGGTGGCTCGGATCACAGCATCACAACCAGGTCACCCCCTGGTTGGCTATGAATGGCCTAGCTCCCACCTTTTCTGAAATTAAAGCTTGTTTTCAGCAGACTTTTTCCTGTACATGTGTGTTAATGGAATCCAGTAGCTTAACAAGCTCTGAGTGTGCGGTATAATGAAGGGGAACCAACTCGACCAGGCCAGTGGTGAATATTACAGGTAACACCTCAGCCAGACAGCCGAGGTGTGTCAGTCAGTCATTGGGTGATATGTAAAAAGCCTCAGAACACCAAGGGACACACAGAATTTGATGATAAATCAATGGTACTCCTATAACAGTTAGTAGACATAAGTCTTGCATCTGAATTGTAGTCACAAGCTGTTATGCAGAAAGTACTAAAGAAATCCAGAATGGGGTCCTGATGGCCTATAAATTAGTGACAAATTAGTGACACTGACTGTATGTAAATCCCATATGTTAGTAGAAAGAATTACGCTATTTTTATTTTTATTGTGCAAATAGCATTCAAAAGCAAATGTTAATTTTGCAAATGCTGCAGCAAGAATCAATATAATTTTCAACAAATTTCAGGAGCAGGAGAAAAAATTGAATATACAAAGAATCCATTTCCAAAAGGATTTTAAAAAATTGGTTCGATATATTGCTGTTAAAATATCAGAATTGTCTTTATACGCAAAGAAATGTATTTAAAAAAAAACCTAATATTGGATCTATTCTGACTCTGAAGTTACAGGTAGCCAAATTTTATGTTTGTGGTATATCTGATTTTCTCAGAAGCCTTTCCTGAGAAAAAATGCACTAAATGCATTCAGATGTTTTTTTAATGAAAACAAGTTTGGCTGCATTTTTTTATTTGTTTATCTTTTCTCACTTTACCCCTTAAGTCTGGTCATGGCAGATCAATTCCCATGATGCTCTTGAAAGATAGATCAAGACACATTGGTTTGACCCTCGCAGCAAACAATGGATTTGGATTTTTGATCCAACTTCTTGTCAATGTGGCATAGCAGTACTTCTGCAAGGTTGGTTTCAGCTCGACAGGAAGTCAATGGCTCAATGAAGCCCCGGTATCTTCATTTGGGCACCTTCAACTGCACTCAGCTTTTGTATAAAGTCAGTGTCACTAAGCTGAATTGCAGCATGTGCCCCATTTCTCCCTGATTCACAATTTATTTAGAATATTGATATTGATATTTTTATATTTACTACATATATATATATATATATATATATGGTGCAGTACTAGAAAAAGCACTCCCTTTCAAATTCAAATTCGGTGTTTATAAAGGTACACCGAGGGATAACATGCCCTAGTTTTCCAGCGTTGTTTGATTTAAAAAAAAAAAAAGTGCATATACTGTAAGAACACGTAACAGCCAGCAGAAGCCACAACCGAACCAGTGACTGTCTTATGTGCTTGTATTTTACTTTAAACCTCTCTCTCATCTTGTAATGGGAATTTTTGTGGTCTTGTGCTAGTCTGGCTAACCGCCAGCATCACTCATCACTCCTGTGTCCACTATTGCTTTCTTCTCCCTCCAGCCCTCTGGAGAAATATGACATCTTATTCTGTGCAACCGCACTGAAATCTCAGTTGATGTTACTCCTCTTTCAATCTCGACATCCCTTTTTGCTTATTATCCACATTATTAAACACCATACATAAATGCTTTGTCCAATCCTATATATGTTTTCATAAATATTATTATTATTTGCCAGATCCTTTGTTCCAGTAAAATAATTGACTGCATTTGGTTTAGTATTTGTGAATGAGGGTGAACCTTCCATTAAGGTAGTATTAAGGATTTTTACAGGTTTTTAGCAGTTTCCTTCTCCTTCCATCTCTGGCCATTTGTAGTAAATACAAGTGTTAACTTACATTTTATTTGCACACGTGTTCATTGATGAACTTAATACTTGGACCAGTTCCCTTCCTGAGTCTATCTGCAATGGAAATTAAAATGTTAAGTTTGGCCCTGGGAAATATGTAATATACTGTATATATAGTTCTGGGAAGTTGGGAGCAGGAGTATGTGCAGAGGAGAGAGAGAAAGAGAACAACCAGGGAATAGCCCAGTACTGCAGGCCAGAGTAAATTAAAATACAGTGCAAATTAAAAATGCAATAATATAATCGCATATAGGAATAAAATAGCAATAAAAGGATTGACACGGGTTTTCTGCTTTTTAAGCACAGGCTTTTTTTTGTGGCTTTTTGAATTAAATGGGAAAATCAAGTTAAGTCATATTTGAAGTAAAAAAGTCCAAAATAAAAAAAAATCTATGTTTGTGACATAAGAACAATAAATTGAGATGTTTTTATTTTGGCCATTTAGCCTAAATTACATTATTTTAAAATTTAGTTACAATATATGGAACAGAGACAGACAGACAGACAGACGGTCAGACGGTCAGACAGACAGACAGACAGACAGACAGATAGACAGATAGATAGATAGATAGACAGACAGACAGATAGACAGATAGATAGATAGATAGATAGATAGATAGATAGATAGATAGATAGATAGATAGATAGATAAGAATAATTTAGAAAATCGGATTATTTCTTATAGCACAGTCCTCATTTGCTGGATGTTATATCAGCATCTCGAATCCCTTGAAATATCCCTAAATGTAATTCTGCATAAATTTTTTTTTCCTTGTAATTATGTAAGTACTCTAATCATCACTGCAGGATTGTTAGTATTTCACTCATTGTTATATTTGTCATGTTGGGATTCAGACAGAAGCTGATTAAATGAAATGATTCATTTCCTCTGCGTTTTTTTCTTTGAAAACAGAATAAAAAGATGTAAATTTATAATTTCAGGAATTGCAAGCTGGAAGGCTGTTTAGGTGCTTGGTTTTCTTAATTTAATTTAATGGTTAGTAGTGAAGTTTAACTAATGTGCGCATATGAAATCAGACTCAACAAAAAATAAATAAAATTGAAGCCCAGGTCCCAGGTTATTGACCTTGTGAATAGCAATTAATAGCTTTAGACTTAACTTGAACATCTGACCTGTGGTAAAAAAAAAAACTTGAAATAGTAAATACAGGTCCAGTTTGCAGCGAGAGTATATAATATGATTGCGGTCCAAAAATACCCTGACCGAGTGTGTGTTGGAGTGGACCCTAGAGCTTGCGGCCAGCCTTTTTTCCCCCAACAGCAGCACTTGATAAGAAGCTATCCCTGAGCCAGGCTATAGCAGCAACAAAATTTATTTTTTTTCATTTTCTCTCTTTTTTGACTCTTGAGCCTACAGTGCAAAGTCCTTGCATCATTGTGTCTTCTTATTTTTACTTATTTACTTTCCTTTTTCAGAAGCTTGCACTGCCTCTCTGTGTGTACACAATACCTCTTTGAATCAGATTCGGGTCTACCCATCTGCACTTTCCTGACAATTGTGAATTTTGACTGAACTTTGGACTTGTTTTTTTTTTGCCATGCTTCTTGATAAATCTAACTTTTGTTGTGATTATATTATAAGCAACGTCAAAGTAGCACCTGTTAATAGATGTTGTTTAACAAAACCACTAGAAGACAAAGACAGTCACTGAGCGCAACCACCACATTCATTGTAGAGATGGTAAAACACCTAAGCAGTATTGTTATAGATCCAATAAAATCCATAAGGTGGTTGCCCATGCTATTTTAAATCTTCCTTTCTGTGCACTGCCCTTTTGCAGTATTCCTACTAATGTGCCTTTATCGATTTGACCCATGGGGGAAATTTCTATTAGTTATCCATATTAGTGTATTAGAATGAGTTGTGCGCTTTGCATTTCATACCTTTGCCTTCAGTGGTGTCCTACCTGAGTCAATCCATCTCTTAATACATCATTATGATGGCATGGCTATAAAAGCCATCAATAGTATACAGAAATCAGTATAATAAAGCACTGTATCACAGACAGGCATCTTATGTAGTGTGAATGAATGGCAATTACTAAATCAAGAAACCCAATGAACACAATTCCCAATGAACACAAGTCTCCTTTCACTGCAGCCACAGCTGCCCTACCCGTCATCTCTAACCGAAACATCAATATTAACTTCATAAAACGATTTCGGGTTCTCCGTGCATTTTTGTGCATTTTTACTGTGCATCATGGTTTTTCTGGGGATTTGAACTTAAGGCAAATTGCGTGTTTCTTCTGCAAATACTACAGTAAAGAAAAGGCAAAATTATAAATGGATCATGTACTATTATTGTGAACTATTTTGACCAAACTTTACTCATAATGTGCAGTTTTTTTTAAAAAGTCCACCTTTCAAATGTCCTTGTAAGTATATCTGCTACCAAATCACATTTCTTTCCTCTGTAAAAAAAATCAGCCGTTAAATCCACACAAATATATTTGACTAGTGCGCCATCGGATCGTCCAATCAAAGGACGTGAAAATATGTTTAGATGCTTTCAAGGGGGCCTTGGAGTAAGCAAGTTGCAACCTGATTGGTTATAGCAAAAGCTTTAAGCAACATTGCCCTTACAGCAATTTACTCTTTTACACTGGCAATGCATGGCTGATTGGATGGTCAAGTCAAGTCAAGTTTATTTCTATAGCGCTTTTCACAACGGACATTGTCTCAAAGCAGCTTTACAGAAATTAACAGTTAAGGTGAACGATGTGTATTTATCCCTGATAAGTAGTCATGGGCAAGGAAAAACTCCCGTAGATGTCTTCTTAGATAGAACATCAAACCAAAATTTACACTGGCTGTTAAATGAAGAAACAAAAAGACTACTGGGTATAACTGTATACATACTCATGGACAAAAAATATTAAAATGTAAGTCAGGGATTCTGAGTCTGAGTTTAGGCCTGTGGAGAACGCCTTGCTGGACCAGATGCCCCACCACTGAATGTTATCATACGATTAGCTCAAGCAGTGGCAAGGAGTCAACATACAGTATATGTAGATTTTAGAAGTTAAACTTTAAAACAGGCTTACAGCAATAAACAAAAAAGCTCTTTGTAAATATGAGCCTGAGCACTGAATGCGAATAAAACAATTATGTTAACAAGCCTAGTACTGGTCAGATTCCAAATTTCAAAATTACTGAAAAATGTTTCCCAATCATTGTTTTAAAACGAATTTCCTTGGTGATGGTGTTTAAATATTACACTTAGACTCTGTATTCGATTAGGTAGGTGTAGGTGTTAAACATTTTTTAGCTGTGGGGGGGGGAGTTAACAAGGGAATAGTGATTCAGCTCAATTCAATTAAATTCAATTCACAATGGACATTGTCCCAAAGCAGCTTTACAAAACAGATTACGACCAAATTTTAAATTCCTTATTAGTCAGCATAAGTGAAGATTTAATGTCCTGCTTTGCAGAGAGAATATATTAGCTGGACCGACATCTCAGGGTGCACACATTTTTGACCTTTGTGATTTGACTGACAAGCACAGAGTATTTATTCAACCTTGAACAAGTCTGTGGGGCAACATACACAGATTGTTTTGCCAACCAGATACAGAAAATCTCTCAGTTTTATAGGTGCATCTGTAGTTGGGATTACTCTATCTTACCCCAACAAGGTCCTTGATGACATGCAGGTTGAGCCTAATGTTATTGGTCTGTCAGTAGAGGAGTTAAGCGACTCATTTCATTATTGACTTCGGTCCAAGCACTTACAAATGCAAGCTCAGCAAGCGTCTAGCTTAAACCTGTGGTTTTGGACTGTCCATTTAGGTCTATTGTCCACATGAACAAGCATTCACTGACCTTGGTTTTAAACACCATGGGTGTCAAAGCTAATGAAGGGAAAGGGGTTTTGAGTTCCACAGAAGCTGAAATGTTGGAAAAAACTGAGCAAAAATTAATTATAGTGGCTTATACATAATATCTTGAATCCACTTGCAAAACTCCTTGACAAGATGAGAGTGTGAATAAAGGCCATGGTCATGTGACCGGCACTCAAACAAGTTTATTAGTATGTGCCATGTAATAGAGATACACTTGGTATATGGTATATGCTTTTTGAAGATCCCATTCCACATGTATTCCCTATTTGCTGTTATTATTAACCTTCACTCTTCTGCAAAGATGTTCCAATAGATTTTTGGGTGTAAATATGGAGATTTGTGCAGTAAAGTAAAGTTAGATACTGATGTAGGGTGAGGAAGCCTGGGGTGCAGTTCCATTTCATCCCAAGGGTTTTCATTAGGGTTGAGTTCAGAGCTTTAGAACAGGTCCCTCAAGATCTTCCTTTCCGATTCATCAAACCATATCTTTGTGTAGTGGCTTTGTGCGGAGGCATTGCCATGCTGGGACGGGTTTGGGTCTCGTAGTTCAAGTTAAGGGAAATTTACTGCTACCACATCCAGAGACATTCTATTAAATTGTGTTTGGGTCAACTGTGAGACAAACTGAAGTGCGAGGTGAAGTTTTATGTGCTCATTAACAATGAATGTGATCGGGTGCTAAGTACATAACTTGACATGGTTAGGTGAGGTGCAGTAGCTGATGGAAAATGTAGTCATGTGACATAAACCTGATAGCATGAAAGGGAGAGGAATTGTTTGTGTTTAAAATCTGTTGGCATGATTTATGAAAGTGGGTGTTTGCTCACAGCTTCTGTTATCAGTATCCTTTCAATTCAGAGTTTCTATCTATATATTTCCAAGCCAGCCTGAACTCTAACAAATTCAGCAATGTGTTATTTTTTTCCATTTGGCATGACTTTGCTTCCAGTTAGGCCTAGTGTTCAGCACAATCTGCATCTCATTGGATGACTTGCAGCGAATGTCCATGAAGTAGTGCACCCATGGCGCAATAAATTGAAACAGAACACTCTTCTGAGCCACGGAAAAAACAAATAAAGATGCTGGCTTCTAAAGTGACACAACTGATTTAGCCAATTGTGTGTCAAATGGGGAAATGGCAATTTACACTCAGTAGCTAATTATGAAATTTTTCCTGTATAGAAACAAATTATGCTAAAATGATTATAAAGCCTAAGACAAACACAAACTAGGACTTGTGTTTGAGACAGGTTCATGGCACACATCCTGGCACATTGCTATGAGTGAGCGCTACTCAAAGCCTGTGCCAGGCACTTCATCTTTAGAGGAAGTAACAAAGAGAGCTGAATTAGAGGAAGTCATCTTCAGCTGCAGGAAAATTTTGTAAATGTCATTCCCATAACCTTAGACCTGGGGTGCAACTCTTTGTACAAAGCAATATAAAAAAAATCATGGAAGAAAAAATAAATAAAATAGCACATTTTTCTATATATAGTATGCTTTTAAATATTTCTTACCATTTTAAAATTTTAAAAAGTTCATTTGAACTTTTACAGTTTACTCTAATGTCTGCTAAATGCCGTAATTGTAAATGTTATGTATATTAGGGATGGTAAGATTTACCGATTTGTGGTGCATCGGCATTAAAGTTAACGATGTGACGCATCGATTTAAGTGTGCATCCTATACAAGTTAGCATTTGTATCACGCTGCATCGTTTTTAACATATTTGCATTGGTAAATGGTTATTATTTAGAAAGTGACCAATAATTTGTGACCGATATTTTATATGTAGATTGATTTCCCCTCACAAAAATGTTCTCAAGCGCGTTCTCTCTGCTGTTATGTTAATATGACGCATCATAACACTACGGAGACAGAGGCCCGTCTTGAGTTTCACAGAATATATATTAACATGGCAGAGGTAGAGCTGCATTTTCCTGGAGACAGAACAGGAAAAGAACTTCCGGGTTTTATTTAATCATTTTTCTTAAGTTGGAAGACACTTACGTAAATTCATGATTTGCTGTCTGTGAACGAAAAAATATCCGTACCATATTGAATTGCATAGCATCAATTTTTCCCATTGCATTGAATCGCATTGTGTTGAATCGAATCTAAATTGAATCGCGCTGCAAAGTAATACTGTTGAATCGTATCACATCACGTCGGTAGCTGCTTCATATGTATCCTTATTGAATCGAGATGCAAAGTGAATTGTATTCAGTTATGGAGATGCACATCCCTAATGTATATAATTGAAGTGGCATGTTCATGATATTGCCCATGTTGGTGCCTGTAGCTCTCTGTAGAACAGCGATCTTAACATCATATAACCTTGAACAAGAGCACAGTATATTCAGGTACAGTGCAAATGCAGATAAACTGAAATCCTGAGTCATTTTTTTGTCATTCGCTGAGAGGGAAACCCATATTTAGACACTTTTGTGTTTATTATTTAATATACTTCCATAAAGTCCCTTTTGACTCTGTACTTGTAAATATAAGTGAAACAGTGTGCATTTACAAGCATTAAAAAAAATGTTTGGAAAAAATATATATATCCAGACACCGCAAATGACCATCATTAGTATTTTGTTGCAAAGCCGGTGTGGGGAATTACACCTTTGGGACGTCTATGGTAATTTGCGTTTTTGCAGCATTATAGCTCATGGCTGATTTCTCTTGGCAAATCATTAAAAAAATCATGAGCGTCATTTTTTGGCTATCATGCACCACAGATGTACGGTAGGCTATCTTACGAAGCTAACAACAAGCGGGGCAGAAGGCAACAAGAACTTTGGCTAACGTGGATGAGACAGAGGGAGTCAGCGATGTAAACAGGACTGAGAAGAGACATTTCTGATCACATGATCATCATCATTTTTTCTCTGCTTGTGTTCTATATGGTGGATGTTCAGCCTGGATTTATTAATTAGGTAGCAAAATTTGAAATTTGTGTTTTTATAAATATAATAATAGAATGTGAGGTCCAGTTACCAGCATGACACCAAAACAGATAGTATTAATGACTGCTTTTTACTTAAGTACATGTCAGAGCCCAAATTTCTTTGTTTTTACTTCAACTTTTACCCTTTATTGCCTAAGTATCTGTAATTCTACTTGAGTGAAAAAATGTGAGGTGGAAGCTCAGTGGTTAAGACATTAGACTTTGAATCAGAAGGTCACAAGTTTAAATCCCACCACCTGTAAGCTGCTAATGCTGGGCCCATTAGCAAGGCCCTTAAGGCCCCCTGCTCAGTTGTAAGTCGCTCTGGATAAGAGCTTCTGCCAAGGTTGTGTGTACTTTTGCCATTTCTGGATGCAATTCTCACATGCACAGTCTCTCTTTTTCTACTAAATATTTGTTTAAATTCATTCGAACAAATACAATCTTAAGCAATAAATGTAATGTGTTACAAAAGCTATTTGATGAGATAACTGTAATTGCACAGGTTATGAACCTCCTTTGGAAATGTTTATGTGCTTCCCAGAGAACATGTGAACATGTTTCTCTATTATCTTTCCTTCAATGACATGCAATACCACAGCACCGTCTGCAGTCCCATGTCATTATGCTCCCACCTCTGTACCTAACGGTGAATGTGGTGTTCTTTGATTCATACACAGGCACTTCTTTCTGCAAACAAGACAAGCTAAATGATTACCAACAAGTTGTTTTTGATGTTAGAAAGCTCTTTCAATCTTTACTGTGATTGCTAATTCTTCCATGAATCCATTTCATGAAAGGCGTTGCAACCTTACGAAGCAATTGCAAAAGTAATAATTGACATCTGGTGCATTTTGCGCAAGATCTTATTTTTTCGACAACGTAATTTTTTTTAAAGATTTTACATATATGCATTTCACCTATCACACCTTTTAGACACACTTTGTGCTTGGGTATGTTTAATCACACATAGAAATATAAAAAAACATGTATATAACCGAGTATGGAGACTTGTGTACTGCTGCTGCTTCTAGGTTAACAGAGTTTGTCCCATGTGTGTGTGGGCCTAATGGTTTAACCAGGCACTAAACTACCTTTATATGTGTGCAGCTAGGCCTAGTGAATAACAAAGTATATTTGTGCCTGCACTGGGGAGCACAAAACGGTTACGACTGGGGCTAAAATGCAATGTGTGCCTGTCTGCAACCTCTAGGTTCAACTATGTCTATCTATCTATCTGTCTATCTGTCTGTCTATCTGTCTGTCTGTCTGTCTGTCTGTCTGTCTGTCTGTTGTTCTATTGTTCTATAGTTCTAAAGTTCCATTCTGTATATTTGAACTCAAATTTATTTATTGTTTGATCATTTGTTTGCTTGTTTCTATGGACACCGAATGTGGTTGTGCAATACTTAAATGAATGACTAGCATGCCATATTTGTGTTAATTTATTCGTTCATTTTGCATTCGTTGTGCGTGTTTAATCTCTGATATGCCTTTAGTTAATTTTGTAGGCATGTATTGCACATTTTTGGAAAAATTAAGCGGTGTTACTGCAATCTTATGGTCCTTTTCAAATATCGTGGCCAGGGGTGCAACTGCACATTGCTGAGGGTTTTGCAAGATTGTGGTTGGCAAAAAAAAGGGGGTTAAATACAAGAATAAATACACTATATGCAGTGGTTCCCCCATGTACGGTGCCCATATACCCTATTGTTGTACCTTTGATCATGACTTTGATCACTGATGTTTGGTGCATGTGACTTCATGGTCTGCCTGCTGCTGTTGCATGAATGTAATAATTGACGAAAGTGGCTCTGCATTGGAGTGGATGTTATGTCTTGTTCTTTGTTAAGTAAGGACATATCTTTTAGTTAATAATGATGAGGGGATTTTATCCTTAAAATGAATTGTAGTTTTTGTGTAAAGTGTATTTTAATCTGCTCAGAATTTCCATGATTAATATGCACCTGCACTAGAAATCAAAGCCTATGATACCGAAATTTATTTATTTTTTGGGTATTGATAATAGGTCTTATGTAATGTTTGTATGCTTCTAAAATCCAGATGTCTGCTTCTCTTTAAGTAAAGGTGGGAGTTTAGGAGTGGCTGCACTGAGAGTAAGTGCAGTGTGCAGTGTAGGTTTCTGGACTTAGGCCAGAGCCACTAATTCCCACCCCTTAGAAAGCTGTAAAAGGTTGCAAGAAAATTGATTCTGAGAGCGGATGTGTGTGTAGGAACCTGAAAGCCTCGGTGTCGGATGTTGCACCAATTAATGTGGGAGTAGTGAAGTAAGAAGAATGTGTTTATGTTGTTTTACAGGAAACTGTCAAAATGCAGTTATGGGGCAGGTGGAAGAAGTTGTGTGTGTGGAAATTCCGGAACGGAGGTGAAACTGGATATATGCTAAGTTACTTTTAATTGTTAGTTGACTATCGTTTTCTGGAGTTTAAACATTCGGCTATGAAAGTGAACAGGGCTTTGAAATTAATTATGGAGGTACGGAATGGAAAAGAGGCACAAACAGGACAAAGTATGACCAGAGTTATAGCTTCTGAGGTAGAGTTAGCTGTACCCCTCCTTATGAAATGTAATGCCTCTTCCAATTGACAGAAGGGGGTATTTTTTATGTCAAGTGAATAGGATTTGAGGCAGAAGGTGCTGAGTTCCGAGCTAGGAGATGGCAAAACAAAAGTGGGCTCTGCTGTTGCAAGGTTGTGGCTTGAGAACATTTGGGGGAATTCTGGAGCAGTTCTTGTCCGGGGAGTGATGGGGGTGAGCTGGGTGGAGGAGTGATCAAGGAAATGGATGAATTGTTGTTGACAAAGACAAAATTAGTGATTTTAAAGCACTGTGAGCACATTGTCTGATGGGTCTGAGGTTGGTGTTGCTGATGAAGTGTTGGTTGTTGGAGTACTGTGCTTCTGCCTAGACTTAGTCCGGGTGCTGGGCAAATCAAGCCAATGTTTGGTGGATAGAGTGAAGGTCTGCTTCATCTGTTAGAGCATTTGCAGTCTATGAAGCAGGGATTATACCAGAGCTGGATTCGTAAAGAGGTGAGACATTGTGAATGTCAGTGTTGTTCCCTTAGTTTATATTCTTGTGCCACTCTCATAGGTCACTTCTATTAAAATGTACAAGCAACTCCTGTATGATTGAAAAGAAAAACAGTATAGACAAGAAAAGCAAACCTTTTTTTATCATGAATAACACAGGATACGTCACAGGTGATTCAACCACAGTTGTCATATTCTATTAATTATTTCTTTCTTTATTTAAATTTTTCAACAGGCTGAAATATCACAAGTCAGTCTGTAGTCTGTCATTGTGTGACTCAAGGACAACACAAGTCTGAGTCCCTAACTCCAGTCCCTGTCTCTGGCCTCTGAAATGGAGTGATATGTAGGTATATTTGTTATATTTTTGTACATTAACAGATGTAGATGAGTTTTGGCCCAGAATATGGTTTTGCGAATACATTTTTTAAGGGAGATTTATTTGGGTTGAAAGTCTAAAAATCCGTTTAAACAAAGTCGTATCAGGAAAAATGTCACAATTGTAACAGTGTATTAATTCATAACGAACCATGAAGCTGTGAAATAGGTTGATTATAAGCATGTGCTATTTGATGAGATTTTTTTTTGTAATACACAATAATTCATCTGCTGGTTGAAACTGGGTGAGCCTTTGATACTGAGGCTTAAATCAACAGCACTTTAACATTGAAAGAGCTGAAATAGGGGTAATGGTTTGAGATGTGCATATGTTTGTGTGCTCGTGTGTTTATACAGTCATTCTGGATAAGTGGTCCTCTCTGAGGAACAACAGCCCACTGTGGACTTGTAATCTGAACAAGTGACCATCTGCTCAGCCCATTCATTCTTCCCTGACTCAGCCTTAACCAGACAAAAAAACCTACATAGTCCCTCAGAAACATACCCTTGATAGATCTGCAGTGCAGGCTAAGGCACAGTTTTGTTGGATTCCCAAAGGTTTTTACATTTGAATTATAATCAATTCATAAAATAATGTATACATTACAGGTAAATTGATCAGAAATCTGATGGCAAACACTACACTGAAGTCTTAGCAGAGACAAATCCAAATACTCCTGTCATGCTGTGGTGAGCATTTCACAACAAGGCCTCCAGTGGTGTCCAACCAGAATTAATCAATCTCTTAATACCATCATGACACCACGGCTATAAAACCCATCAATATTATAGAGAAACGCTGTATAACAGAGCGCTGCATCACAGACAGGTATCTCATGCAGTAAGAAAGGATACTATTACTAAAGCAAAAATCCCAATGAACACAATTCAACATCTCCTTTCACTGCAGCCACAGCTGTGCTGCCCACATACGTCATCTCTAGCAGAAGCATTCATATTAACCTCATAAAATGACCCTAAAGTTCACAAAAAAGCTGCGGGTTGCAGAGGGTTGCAAGTCTGTCTAATGTAAAAATGATGATGTGATTGGATGCCTCCTAGCAGGCCATGGAGTGACCAAATCGCAGTCTGATTGGTTAAATCAACAACTTTAAGCAGCTTAGGGTTTATAATAAAAAAAAGCCAGCAGTGCTGTCAGTGCTGGAGTTACGCCAATATGTAATGTTCAGTTCAATTCAATTCATTTTTATTTGTATAGCGCTTTTAACAGTTATAAAGAATAGATATAATGAATGTGTAATTTTGTTCCATATAATTGTAAGTTTGTCCCTGATAAAAGGGCCAGTGGGGAATGTGGCAAGGAAAAACTACCCTGAGATGGGATGAGGAAGAAACCTCAAGAGGAACCAGAATGTTGTGTAATCTGATGGCTGAAATCTAATTGGATAGAAACTCCAATGTTAACTTTAACTTGGTCAATAATGGCAAAAATACACACATCCTTCACTCAAGTAGTACAGATACTCATGTTTTGAAAGACTCTGGTAAAAGTTCAAGTACTGACTACAATTTTTCACTTAGGTAACAAGGAAATAATTGAAAAGGCTGCACAATGACAAAAATATTTTGATGGGCTGAAAACGGTGCGCAATTAGAAGAAAAAAATATTGATCATGTCACCAAATAGATTTAAACAAGCCTGGTTTAAAACAGAAGTACAGATATTTAAGTAAAAAATGTGTGATATATATTCATGGACAAAATATATCAAATGTAAGCCAGTGATTCTAAATGTAGGCCAGCAGAGAAGGCCTTGCTGTTATTTATGTGAGAGTACATGCAATGCAAGTGTAGAGTTTAAACGTTAATTATAATTTAAACAGGCAAACAATCCAAAGTTGCAAGTAAGAATCAGAAATGTGGACCAGGTTATGGTTGAGTGATCAGCAAACAATAAGACAAAACCAAAAATGAGAGAAAAAAAAAGAAAACCATGAACCATTAAATATGGACCAAACACTGTTTGATAATCGACTGAATGGGTCAAGACGGGTGGAGACATTACAAGCACCAAAACGAATACATACACACGTGGTTCTGAAAACAGAGTCGGAAGTCGGCTAGCGCTAGCATGTCGTGTTAGCACAAGTGTGGATAATCACTGACAGCCTCGAAAAGTTTCAAATGGTATCATATTGCTACAAGTACTGCAAAAATATTTGATCAATTCAACAAATTCTATAATATATAATATAATAAAATAATAATTAGAACGATTGATGCTTTTACTAATTCACTTTTCCACAGACTTTGCCAGACCATGTCAATATATTGATGCTCATACATTTTTTCTCCACAGCACTCAAGTGTATATATTTTATTAGAGTTGCTGCACCCAACTATAATCATGTAGCAAGACATCCGAAGTAACGTTCAGTTCTGTATATGTGGAGATGGAGGGGCCTATAGAAAATTATTTAATAAATTAAATGCATATTGAATGAAAAAATCTGATCCCTAATTGAAATATTGAATAATGAGAAGTAGCATATATTATTACATTATTATATATTTAACATTATAACAATTATGTTTATGATAATGATGATAATTTTTATTACCAAAAGGTATAAAAAGTTTAATATGAGCAAAGAATAATAGATGAATAATGAACATTTATTAAAAATGTAAATGAAACCATCTATCAATAAATGTATTTGAATATTATGTACTATAAATACACATATATATATATTTAAATCAACACTTATGATAATATTAATTAACATAAGATCAAAACACAAAATTCTGAAAACTTCCATTCTGTTTTTTTTTTTTTTTTGGAGCAAAATTCAGGCCCATGCCCCTGATTTGAAAAAATACTGTCTGTCATCTGTGTGAGCTAATTAATTAGCTAGTAAAAGCTGCTCTGCCAGCAGCCAGAACACACCCGCTGATCATGTGTCGTGCAACAAGTGGTATGATTCGGAATTAGCAGCTTGTGCTATAGTTACAGCGTACCAGATGACAATTTTTGTTTTGTTATTGGGAATTTTCTTCTTTATTTGGTTTGTTGAGCAGGAGAAGTAAAAATCCTTTACTTGAATATCAGCAGTCTACCTAATGGTAATACTGTGAATAAATGTCTAATATTCTGTGTGGGTAATCTGCTCGTCCCGGGTGTCCAATTTGCCCAAGCAGTTTGTCCACTCTTGCATGTTATCTGCTAGCTTGCTGAGCACAAATGTATAGTTCGGCTGCTACTTAGTGTGCTACTTTGTTTTTTTTTTGCTGACTTGTATTTTAAAACGCACACAAATTTCATTCCCCGTTGTAATACTTGATAGATAAAGCATTAGCACATTGACACAATACCACCAAAATAAGGCTAAAGTTTGAAAAATAAAAACTCGAAAACAACGCTAGATGAATGACGGAAGTAATACCAGTAAAAAAAGTGTTTCAGATCTAATTTGTGTCGAATCTGAAATGTTGTACATTATGTAATTAAATACAAATGAAATAAATATATATATACCCAAAATATACATATTAAGAGAACAAAGTACTGAACATACCGTGGGATCATTAAAAAAAAAAAAACTGTGACATTTTATATTGTTTCGATTTTGTTTGCTTGATTTTTCCTTCCAAAAAAAAAAAAAAAAACCCTAAAGATTAATTTTATTTCAGAGAATTGAACTCAGTCTTTTTCATTTCACTTCTGTTTCATAATGTCACATTTATTTTCATAAAGAGACTTTTTTTATGAGACTCATTTTCATATTTTTATTTCATGAGCTTTCCATTTTGTAATGGGACTTTTATTTCATGATGACACTTTTATTTTAAAATGCACAGCCAGGCGAGACCCATAGATGGAAGATAATGGGAGTGATGGGAGTAAAGACTAATCAGTCTGGTGTAATCCCACAGATGATCTATTGAAGCCCATATTGTTGCAAAAGTTAATGCTGAATGCCAGAACTCACAGTGCATCACAGAATGGTTAAAGAGCTCATACTGACCCTTGTATACCATCATCCGTATTCGTGATCCGCATGTTTGATTTGGCACATGTTTTTACGCTGGATGCCCTTCCTAACGCAACCCTCCCCATTTATCCGGGCTTGGGACCGAGCCTAAGAGTGCACTGGCTTGTGTAACCCTGATGGCTGGGTCTTGTATACCATGGAAAGTACTCATAAAAAAACATGTGAGCATCAGACTGGGACCATGGAGCAGTAGAAGGTGGTAGTCTGATCTGATCAATCAGGTTGTCATGGGGCATGTTTGCTGCTTACCTGGTAAAGAGATTATGCTAGGGTTCACTATGGTAAGAAGGCAAGCCAGGAGAGACCTGGTGATGCTCTGGGCAATGCTCTGATGGGATACCTTGGGTCATTGCATTCACGTGGATGTTACCTTGACATGGACCACCTGCATAAACATTAAGACCAAGTACACCCCTTCATAATACCAGTATCCCTTAACGACTGTGGCTTCTTTTAGCGGCATAATACACTGGCACACTGCAGAAAATGTTCAGGAATTGTTTTAGGAAAACAATGCAAGATGCTGACTTGGCCTCCAAATTCCCCAGACCTCAATTCGATCAAGCATTTGTGTGATGTGCTGGACAAACTCGACCTCCAATCTCCTACTGTAATTTAATCGAGGTCTCACCTCACAACCTACAGGATCTTCTGCTATTGTTTTGGTGCTATCAGAGGTCTAGATGATTCAGAGCTGTTTTTGTAGGGTTAGGGTTAGAACCTTCACAATAGTTTTATGGCTGATAGGAATATTCCATAATATTAGCCTTTTCTTTCATAACTTCATCATTTTAGTATTATTTCATTTTCACTTTGATTCCATGAGGTGCATTGATTTATTATTTATTTATTTCACTGGCACTTCTATTTTTTTTTGCAATACATTTAATTAAAAATTCCACACTGGCTGCTCACACTGCCAATTCAGCATCCCCAAATACCAAACACTGACAAGGCATAAATGACATATTATAACATTATGACCGGTGAAGTGAATAACACTGGTTATCTCTTCACCATTGCACCTGTTAGTGGGTGTGATATATAAGGCAGTAGTTTGATGTGTTAGAAACAGAAAAAAATGTTGAAGCACAAGGTTTTGAGTGAGTTTGACAGAGACCAAATTGTGATGGATGGAAGACTGGGTCGGAGCATCTCCAAAAGTAGTAGTCAGTATCGTGTAAAAGTGGTGTAAGGAAGGAACAGTGGTGAGCCGGTGACAATGTCATAAGCGGCCAAGGGGTCCGATTCAGCATATTAGCAACTGTAGCTTAAATTGCTTAAGAAGCTAATGCTGTTAATGCTTGATGGTTCAGAACTTTTTTGGCAGCAACACTAGGTCATAATGTTATGTCTTATCAGTGGCTATAGAGTTATGCCTGGTTACTGTATATTCTGCATTCTTATTAAATTTTAAGTTCTTGACTATGTGGCTAAGACATTTTTGTACCTTTTTCCGACAGACTGTCTGACCTTCATTCCTTTGCCTCACTTGCAAACACTCCAGTTGCGGCCAAAGTCCTCCATATGAACTCTCTGATGCTGACTAATGACTTCAACGACACTGTGTCTAATTTAAGAAAGCTACATGCACCAACACTGCTCAAAATGTTCATGTGCCTGAACCAATAAACAATTTGGGCCCCTAATATAAAGCATGCATGTGCTATATGGAGTATACAATACATGTAACAAAGAGTGAAGCCACAGTACTGAAATGTTAAAGATGAAAGCCTACTGTTAAAGAAAATGCTTCTGGAGGCACTTTAATGCCTCTGACAGCTTGTCTTCTCTTCTTTACTCCAGCATCCACAAACACAGGAAATAAATCATTGAAACCCATCACAAGTATGGAGTGTGAGTGCTAATGTCCATATAGAGGCTTGCTGTGCAGTGTGTGTTTGACCTTTTATAGAACATATGTGACCTTTTACAGAAAAAGGGTCTGTATTATAAGCACATTCACGAACTAATGTGAAACCTGTGTCCTCCTACAGTGTGTGTAATATATCTGTTTCTTGTAGGTGTAGGATCTTCATACACTGGTGGTGCATGTGCATTCAAAACTTTTATGAACCACCTTCCTAATACAACTTCAGGTACTCGTGAAGCCAATAAGCCAGCCAAACGGATGATTTAATGCCCTTAAGCGAAAGCGGGACTAAAATTTGCATCTCTAATACTGATATTACACTAGGGGGTGTCAAACATGTGGACTGGGACCGGCCTAGGGCAAGAAAGAAATTTATGATCCACGTTCCAAAATAAAACTTGAAATCTTGTCGGCTATAATTGAATTGAAAGGCCATGAAAAAAAAAAAAAGAGATATTCCTTGTTATTCAACCAGGGAGCAAAAGAGAACAATACACCAGGGCCATAAATTCAGCTACAGAAAATGTGCTAAAGATATATAATTCGACATTCTGACCTTCTCCACCTCTCTCAGGGACCTTAGGTCAGCTAATCAGTCTCATCTGTCACTTCTTCAGTGGTTAAGGTCTTGGCTTAAGGGGAAAGAAGATTGGGCCTTTACTGCTACTGCCCCTAGGCTTTGGATCTCATTGTCAGGGATTGGCTGATCTGGGATTGGCTGATCTGTTTGACCCTTTTGCCCTGTTAAGTTTGATCTTTTACTGTTCCTTCTTGATAGTTATTATTAATATTATTATTGTTATTATTGTATAAACTCAAAAGTCACACTGTTTCTGTATCCCTGTGGGTGCTGCTGTATATGTATATTCTATTTTCGTTTTTTTTCGGAGTGTAAAATCTCTTATTTTATTTCACTGAAATAAAATGTTTATTAGATTGTAAATTCCATTTTATTCCTCTATTATATTTTTATTTATTACATTTTTAAGTTTTATCCTTTAAAAAATAAAATAAAATCAAAATTATGTCACGGGACAGTCATTAAAAACATTTCACTGCATTTGTACTTCAATTAGATTTTATTGTATTTTGTATTTTATTCCGGGTTTTTTTTTTTTAGCTTTTACAATCTCAGTAATGTTATATGTTATATATACTTGCACATTATATGAACTATGGATTGTATAGGTTTCCTGGTGGTCTAGTGGTTACGATATGGTGCTCTCATCGCTGCGGCCCGGGTTTGATTCCCGGTCAGTGAACCAACCAGCCATTAGGGTTGCACAAACCAGTGCACTGCCGGCCCCAAACCCGGATAAATGTGTAGGGCGTTAGGAAGGGCATCCAGCGTAAAACATGTGCCAGTTGGAATATGCGGATCATGAATACGGATGATCCGCTGTGGCGACCCCTAATGGGAAAGGCCGAAACAAAGTTATATGAATTAAGGATTGTGGACTATAAGAATCATATGTACTTTGGAGTGTGGTTATGCAACAATATTTCACAAGAACGTTAGCAAAGTGAACTACTGATGTAGGTTAGGTGAGGTGAGGAGGTGAGGAGGCCTGGGGTGCAGTCAGTGTTCCAATTTATCCCAAAGCTGTTCAATAGGATTGAGGTCAGGGCTGTATAGCAGGTAACTCAATATCTTCCACTGCAACACTTGTAATCCATATTTATGTGTGTGTATATACACTGAATTTTGTTTGTGACATGGCTGCTAGTTCCAAATACTTAAGCCAGCACTTCTGGTACCAGCATCCATTCGACGATCAAAATCACAAATCATGAGAGCCCATCACTTTATTCTGATATTTGATGTGAACATTAACTTAGCTTTTGAGCCGATATTGGACGATATTAATATTAGTAAAACCTATAGTGGCTTACAAATAAATCAGGATTTTCTAAAACATATGACATTTTCTTTACTGTTTCCATCCATCTTGCCCATTCTTCCCTGCAGTTTTTTACACTCGTCCTTTCTGATACCTTTTCCTTCCCAGTACTTAATCTGCAAATCCAGAATGTTCCTTTCTTTCATCCACAATTTTAAATTATAGTGTAAATAATCTTGTTTCTCAAAGTGATGATACAGCCCAGAATATATTTATAGCATAACACACAGATGCACATATGGCTGTATTACTTTGTACTGGTTTATACCACGGATCCTTGAAATTGTGGATTTAAGAGTCAGGCTGACCACCAAGCAGCTAAAACCTTTACTGGATATACATTCTGAGGAGTCCTTATTACCCATATGCTAAACATTCAACATTGTTTCGCGTAAGATGGTCATTTTTATTCAGCTCCCGTTCCCATATAATGATTTGCATCTTAGTAAGTGTGAACAGTAGAGGACATGAGAACAATTCTTTCTTGCTGTGATGATTGGGACTTTCGCTGGAACGGCTTATCAGTCCTATGGCATAGGAGAGAAGAACTCAAGGTTTTTTTCAGATTGATATCGCCATAGATCAAACCTTGTTTTCGACTTTATAATTCATTACACCAGAGAAGGTGTGGTGGCTGGTGTGCAGCCTGACTTGAAAGTGATTCAGGTTGCCAAGTGTTTTGCTTGGCAATTTTTTCAAAAAATCAGGCTTCTATTTGTGTGTTTTTTCAACTAATGATAGATAGAATGATTGAATGATTTATTCGTTTGTTCGTTCGTTCGTTCATTCATTCATTCATTTAAATTTTTTCATCTTTTTTTAGCTATTTTTTCCAGCTCAGGGTCATGACTCAGGAGCCTATCATGGAACAAATGGGAATG
Organism: Silurus asotus; assembly: GCA_024362625.1. Lineage (NCBI taxonomy): Eukaryota > Metazoa > Chordata > Actinopteri > Siluriformes > Siluridae > Silurus > Silurus asotus. Next base: position 914,178 of record MU551630.1, read on the forward strand.
AGGAAGGAATAAACCCTGAATAGAATGGATGAATGCATATACTCCATATATTCTTTTACACCAAGAGACAAACCATCTCCAGCCAAAGTTGAGATTTAATCAACTGTAGAGTTTTACTGCATTTATTTTCTGTGTAGACTCATTTTTATTTTTATAGAATATTATCGCATAGGTAAATAAAACATCACCTGTCAGTGCCTCAACCCGCCAATCTTGCTAAGGTGCCCATAAAAAATGGATTCTTCAGGTAGATGTAGATAATTTTCTTATCAGACCTAATAATGTACATTAAATTAAACTTCACTGCAACCCAGATAAGAATGGGTTCCCTCTCCAAGCCGGTTTGCTCTCAAGGTTTCTTCCTCTTTCCATTTTAAGAAGTTTTACTTTACCACAGTTGCCACTGGCTCGTTTATTAGGCACAAACTTTAAATGATAAGGAACAAAAAAAAATTCTAACTAATCTGCAAATTCTTACATATAAAAATCAAATAAAGGCATAGAATGCTGGAGAACATGAAGCAGTAATGCTTTACATGTTTTGATGATTGCAGCAAGCTTATTTTGGCTGAAGAAAAGAAACAGCATTTGTCTATACCACCTACTGGCAGGTTTATTGGGAGAAAACTAGAGAACCTAAAGGTTATCTACTGAGAACATGTACAGTCAGGATGAAATTGGAAAGCCTGGTGATGTAGCACTACCCACTGTGCCACCGTGCTGTTCGTTTCCTGTTTGTTTATTTATTTATTTACCTTTTTTGCTATGTTTGGGACATACCATAGCATAGATGATTAGATTCACACTTATTTGCATTAATTCGATTGATGGGGTAAAACAGTGCAGGGTACGAAAGTTAAAAGCTGGAGATGTAGCTGGGTTCAAAGTGGCGCTTTTTAGGGGAATACTGCTATCTTGATATATGTGGACTAAAAACAGAAAGTACCTGCGAAGGCACTGTTCGATGATCGATCTATATAATATCTCAGGTTGCACATTAATCAGATATGACAAGATAGTAATTGAATACATGTTCCGTAATATGGACATGCAGAGACTTATCTTACTCAAAGTTCCAATAATCCCATAATCATAATGTGCTTTGATTGCATCTCCTTCAGACTCCCTCCATCATACCTCATCACTCATGCCTTGGTGCATGCAGTCATTTCTTTTTACATGCACACATATGCGCGCACACACACACACACGCGCGCACACACACACACACACACACACTCCTTGTGCACTGATGACTTTTTTAGATGATACTGATTGTATCTCCTCAGCTGTGCAATTCTTTTTGCCCTCTTCTACTTTATTTCTTTTGCTGAAATTAACTCTTGCTGATCAAATGAGCAAAAAAAGAATTTTGTTTTGATAAGTACAGCTAAAAATACTAATGCGTATCTTTTGCAGATCAAACGTATTTTGCTGCTGCATGATAAATGGATATCCTTTTTTTTTATTTTTTTTTTAAGGTTATCAACCTGAACCAGACCTCACCATATAACACACCACATCATGGTGGTGCAGCCTGCTATCTCACTCCTATTGGCTGTGCTGGCGTGCAGCGGGCCGGCTTGGTCGTCCCCGCCGCTACTGCTCCGCCCCCGGGAGCGAGAGAGGGACTCGGGCGGGGCTTCGGGAGGAGTCAACATTGCCGTGGTCCACTCGGGCTCCTCCCACCTCCCGGAGACGAGTGTAGGGGTAGGGGGCACCTTGGCGGCAGGTGCAGGTACAGCAGCAGGAACAGGAGTGGGCACAGGCTGGCCAGGGCAGGTGGGTGAGAGTGTGATGACACCATGGGGCCCAGCAAATGTCATCTGGCTGGCGGTAAACGAGAGCAGCCCAGGAAGCCTCTTGCTGCAGCTGTGCGAGCTGCTGGCCAGCACACCACTGCAAGGCCTAGTGTTCGAACAAGAAAAGCCGCCACCGCCTGAGCGTGCCCCGCTGGCACCTGTGCTTGAGTTTGTCTCAGCACAAACTGGTGTGCCAATCATGGCTGTGGGAGGTGGAGCTGGACTGGGCAGAGAGACACAGGTAAGATTTTAGCATGCACATGCACCTATTTCTAATAGTGTAGCAAATCAGAGATTTTTTATGATACATCATGAAGCATTATATTTTAAGATTTTATTTGATTTTAGGAAGATGAATACAGATTTCTTTAAAAATACTTACATTATTTTCATTTCATGTTTAAGACATGGTGTTCTCAAATAGAATATTATACTATGTTATTATATATGTTTCTCTGAGGTGTTTCCTGATTTCGTGGAACTCCTCACATTGTCAGCTATAGACGATTAGAAGAATAATAGCATGCATTTAACAACCACAACAAAAAGCATTAAACAAATGCACCCTTGTTCTTAGGTAACGAATTTAATTAAAAACCTAGCTAAAAGCACCACACTAAGGAATAAAAACCTGTCAGCAGAGGAGCAGAGCAGCCTGCTTAGACAGGCTTGCCTGAGGGATAGCACATGTGACCTTACCACAGCATGCATTCAAACAATTAGCTTTTAGGTCTTTTAAAGGTGTGTCACTTACCAAAGCCCACACAGTCCCCCTGACAATTTCATGATCTGTCGCAAACGATTTCTTGAGACCAAGAAAACATTGAATGTTCTCACAAAGCTGAAACTATTAGGTGCAGAACAAACATGTACAGTACAGTATCACTGGCTGAGGTAAAAATATTTTAGGCACAGAATTGCAAGGTTCATAACATAGTCAAGATGACTTCAGTAAAAATAAATGTTTATATTAGTGCACAAGTTCTTCTTCTTTATTCTGCTTTTTCCATTAGGGGTCGCTACAGTGGATCATTCGTCTCCATACCTTCCTGTCCTCTACATCTGCCTCTTTCAAACCAACTACCTGCATGTCTTCCTTCACCACATTTATAAATCTACTCCTTGGTCCTCCTCTTTTCCTCCTTCCTGGTGGCTCCATCCTCAGCATTCTCCTACCGATATTCCCCCATGTCCCTCCTCTGCACATGTCCAAACCATCTCAATCTCGCCTCCCTCATCTTGTCTTTAAAACGTCCTGTGAGTGCAACGAACTGACTCACTAGCCCAGGACCTCAGAGTTCCTTTGTACTCGGCACTAAACAACTACGAATAAAGGTCTTGAATCCAAGGTTGCTTGTTTTACTGTTTATTCATGATTTAAAAAACAAAACAAAAAAAAAACGAAAACTTAGGATCTTTACCTTTCTAAACAAATAAACTGTGTAGTTCTGTGTAGGTCAAAAGACTGTGTTGCTCCTAAATCCAGTGGTTTCTGACTGTTTTGCAGGGTCCTATCTCTTTTATACCAAATCTAACAGCCAATCAAATTACGTTATACTAGAACTCTTGAAATGGCTTCAACAACGTCCTACATGCGCTGTCCCTCTAATAAACTCATTTCTAATCCTGTCCATCCTTATCACTCCCAACGAAAACCTCAACATCTTCAGCTCTGCCACCTTTAGCTTCACCTCCTGTCTTAGAGTCAATGCCATTGTCTCTAAACCTTACAACATCTTAGGTCTCACCACAGTCCTATAAACTTTCCCTTTCATGCTCACAGATACTCTTCTATCACAAACCACTCCTGCTATCACTCTTCTCCACCCTCTCCACCCTGCCTGCATGCTTTTCTTTACTTCTCTATCACAATCTCCATTACTTCGCACTGTTGATCCCATGGACCTAAACACCTCTTCTCCCTGCAACTGCACTCCTCCACTGCCTTCCTTCTCATTCACACACATGTACTCTGTCTTACTCCTACTGACTTTCATTCCCGTTCTCTCCAGAGCGTACCTCCAGCTGTCTAGGCTCTTCTCACCCTGCTCCCTACTCTCACCACAAATCACAATATCATCCGCAAAAGTCCATGGATAGTCCTGTCTGACCTCGTTCGTCAACCTGTCCATCACCACTGCAAAGAGGAAAGGGCTCAGAGCTGATCCTTGATGCAGTCCAACCTTCACTTTGAACCAGTCTGTCGTTCCTACTGCACACACATGAGGACACTGCTGTCACACTGTCCTCATACATGTCCTGCACCACCCTCACATACTTGTCTGACACACCTGACTTCCTCTCTCGGCACCCTGTCATACGCTTTTTCTAAATCCACAAACACAAATGCAACTCTTTCTGATCTTCTCTATACGTCTCCATTAACATTCTCAAAGCAAATAATGCGTATGCAATGCTCTTCCTCGGCATGAAACCATACTGTTGCTCACAGATGGTCACCTCTTCTCTCAGCCTGGCTTCTTTTACTCTTTCCCATAATAAAAAACTTGATTCCCCTGTAGGTACTGCAGGTCTGCACATCTATCTTATACTTAAAGATCAGTACCAGCACACTCCTTCTCCATTCCTCAAGCATCATCTTACGTTTCAAAATCCTGTTGAACAATCTGATTAAAAACTCCACTTTCATCTCTCCTAAACATCTCCATGTTTCTAATGATATGTCATCTGGTCCTATCCAATTCCTGCTTTACCATCTCCACACCATCCAACCTTCTCGCTCTCATTTTAATCGTTCATCAGCTGCTTAAAATACTCCCTCCCTCCCTACTTTTCTCATCCTTCTGTTGATCTCAATTCTGTTTTGCCAACCTCTTTCTTCATATGCTCTTCTGCAATTCCTCATTCTTAGTGCACAAGTTCACTTCTTGTAATTTTTTTTTACCTGGTGTCCCTTTTGGCTCCTTTATGTTTCTGGAGTTTAAATGCACAAGCCCTAGGAAATGCATTAGGAAATAGAAAACTGTAGATTTTCTAAATTACTTATCAGTTATTATGTGTGTATTTGTTTTGTTTTTTTTATAAATGTGTGCTGCGTTGAAGGTTTTAATTTTGACTCTTTTATATTTATTTATTTATATATATTTTTTTATAAAAAATGGTCATACAGAAATGCACTCTGAATTAATCGCGCGTTAATAAAAGCAGTGCCGTTAAAATGAATGCGTTCGTTTTGACAGCCCTAATATATATATAAACACCATATATACATCATTTACAATACATTACATTTACAATATATGCATCAATGGATGTGAAGTGTTCCAGTGCTTCCTACGTATGCTAATAGGCTTAGTTTCTTAATGTTATTGTGGTAATGGAATATGATGAATCATTTGTACATTGTACTGAGCCGTACATAGACATACTTTACCAGTAAACTCTGATCTGCCATGTATCTCAAACTTGTTCTCCATTGTGGAGCGTGAGCTAGTTTAGAAGATCTCCTGAATAAATCTTGTATAATTCATCTTTTGATCTAGTGCCAGTTTGTCTGTTTGCTACAGGCTCTCTCTCTCTCTCTCTCTCTTTTTTCATATATCATTCTCCATATATTTATGATTTCAGTCAAACTGAGACATGACATAAAAATTAAAATTCTATTGATCTGTTTCTTTTATCTTTTTTTAGTATTCAATGCATTTTAATGCAACCTTTATGCATTTTCCCATACACCAGCCATTAACCACAATTTATGCTTTAATAAGCAGTCTAGAGCACTCTGTTGTGAATTGGCAGATGTGGAGGTTACTCAAGCTTGAACAGGGCATCTCTCTTGAGGTTTATTCTTACTCTTCACAAAACCGCTAAATGAAGCATGGAGGAGGGTGTTTGATAGGATTAATTAGGGCAACAATTAATGACATGATGCAGTTAAATACTTGTGTGGCTATAATCCTACCACATTAAAGCAACATGATACCAGAACAGAAGTTATGGGCAGGAAGCCTGTTTAAGTCACACTATTGCACTTTCAGAATGAAATAGATCGCAGGGTTTGCCTCGAATTCATACATATTAAAAAATAATTTTTATCTTTATAATATCTTGAATCACATTTTTACAATCACAATATACTGTAAGTTCAGGCTGCACTGCTACAGATACACATCTACCGTATTTTTCGGACTATAAGCCGCTACTTTTTCCCCACGTTTTGAACCCCGCAGCTTAAACAACTAAGCGGCTAATTTATGGGTTTTTCCTGGGTTTTTCCCGGTTTCACAAACTTCAAGCCAAAAAACTGAGCACCATAACATTAAACCAATGAAATTTCTAAACGGAAACGAAAAAACGCACCTCACATGTGTTCTGAGCTGCATGGCATCGGGAGAAAAGCTTAAATGCCAAAAGATAAACTCCTGAGAGAAATAGTTGTGAAAGGAAGGAGGAAGACAGCGAACAATGACTTTCTTGGTCGGCTACTGTTTAGATACAAGCCGTTGTAGCACGTTGAGTCAGGGTGAAGGAAGAGCTCGCTTCTGGCATGCTATTCCCAAAATATCGCTGTGCTCCTAAAGGACGCGCAACATATTTCACCCTTTAAAGCCTGTGTAAAGTACATTAGTGTAGGCTTATAGACAGGTGCGGCTTATTTATGTTAAAAATAAAAATATTTGTCAAATTCAGTGGGTGCGGCTTATATATGGGTGCGCTTTTTAGTCCGGAAATTACGGTAGTTTATTGTAAAAAAAATACACCATTTATTAGAGAGTTGTTGTTACATCCTAAGTAACAGCTTGATCCTGATTGGGGTTGTAGTAGGTCTGGAGCCTGTTCTACAGAACATAGGATGCAGTATTGATTATTGTTATTACTATTGGTGATTATTATTCTTGTTCAGAACACATATTCTTCTATTGATTGACTTTGAGTACATTTATCTGAGGGCTTTATTGTATGAATAGATTTTTTTTTCTCCTTTTCAACTGCTGTCTGGCTCGCAACATGCTGTTTACCATCTGCGACACAGTACAGCAACACTCAGTTAGTGTAAGTAGAACAAAGCCTTCTAAGACACACATACAGGAATAAAGAGGTTATAGGAATTAGACAAGAAAACATGATACGAAGCATGTGAGCAGGGTGCAAACTACAGAGGGTTCAAATAAGACGTTGAAAATAAGAAGACAGAGGTGAGGGAACGCACACTGGAACGAGAACGAGTGAGATAAATGAGCAGAGTACACACACAAGGCTTAGCTTGATCAGGATATTTAAGAAAACACGGAGAAAAACAGAATCGAAGGGATTTTTTTTTTTACCGAAACAAAAGGCAAGAATTTTATGGCTAAGACATAATTAAACATTAGTCTTTGGAAAATATTGAGAAACAAAATACTTTTTCGAAACCTTGAAAGAAAATAGAACAAAATGTACTATAAAGATCTCTGTGTTTTTCAGGTCTTTTGAACAGCATTTTATTATTATTCCTGTAGGATTTTTCAGAACTGTATTTATTTATAAATAGTGTAGAATGAATAATATAGTAGTGGAGAATTAATATTTTAAATATTATAATTTTAATATTTTAAATGAGAGAAAAAATAATTTATTTAAACACACGTTTATTATCATTTTTATAGACCCAGTAGAGATATACATCGTTTTACAAGTCCTCTAGTCCTCATAAAAATGTTACATGTCTATTGTTCGTACAGAAATATGCTTTTATTTCCAGAGCTCAGGAAAGCAATATTTAGGTTGTCTTCTGGGGCAAACCACAGACAAAAAAAAGGCACATCTCTATTTAGTTTAATACCATTTATTCCATGACCTGGTAAGGATCTGGTAGATTTGTAGATAAAATCTCTTAATTGCTGAATAAATCTATATGTGTGAATCAGAAATCCGTATAATGCAAAAATAACTTTTTACTCTCGTGTATACTGTAAAAAAAAAAAAGTGGGGTTTGGGGTGAAAAGAAACGCAAAGCAAACAGAAAGGTTCTGTGATCATATCGAAAGTTACAGTAGGCAACTAGAGCGATAAAGTTAATCAAGACAAACTTTGATGTTGACTGAAAAAAACTGTCTGAAATAAAGAGACTGAAGAAAAAAGAAAGAAAGAACGAAAGAAATGATGTATGTATCAATGGATGGATGGATCGATAGATAGAATGTGAAAGGGAGAAAAGTAGGGCTTGATGCCGTACACATGCAGGTGTGTGAGTTATACAATTTCAAGCCAGACTCTGAACTTTCCATCAATATAAGTACTCCTATTCACTTACATTGATGGAATGTTCGGAGCCTCGCTTGAAATTGTGGGATTCTTTTGATCGTCCGCTACAGGAAAACTGAAAAACTTATCAGTGTGAAAAATTGGGCTGTGATCGGTCTGAACACTATGAAGGATGCTGTGGAATTTGGTAGAAGTAACCATTTTGTTCTGTACCAGAAAACTGCAATTTGTGTAAGTTAGAAACCCGAGTTTCCAGGGTGAATGTCTAGACTGATAGCTCTAGGAAAAATAGTGTTTAAAATTAAAGAAGAACAGAGAAGACTAATAATAAGTTCAAATAAAAAGGCAAACAAAAATGATTTACTTATTACCTAAATTATGAAGTGTGTAATAGATAAGATCATTTGAATATTCAAAGCCACAGTTGATCTGTTATTACAGTAATTAATTAATATTTTTTTATAATTGCTTTGCTCATTTCTAAACATTTGCTTTAATGTTCTTTAACTGCTGTGCCATTTCTGGAACATCTGCAGGATAACGATCTTTTCAAAGCTCACATTCAAAGACTTTAACAACAGCAGTAAGTAAATATGGCAGATAATTGCGATCATGACGAGAAGCTTAACTCCACCAGTAGGAATAATACAAGCGCCGTTCTGCATTTTCAGAGCACCCAGCGATGACGTATGCATTTTCCATTAGCGAGTGTCAAGTGAAGCGCTGCAGTTTGTCACTGTTATACGTACAGCTCATTGCCAGCATTATAAATCTCCTTTATGGTGGAATGGCCGAATTCCCAAGCAGTGAAATGAAATGGAAGCCAGTGTAGGGGAATCATTCAAGGTCGCCTAATGTCAACTGAGTCTCAAGCTTTTGTGTAGCACAAAAAACCCTACATAACACTTCTCTCTCATTTTTTTAAAGAAAAGGACACATTGTGAGAAACAGCAGGTTGGGAAACCTTAAAAGTACTGTAAGTCAATCAAATAAAGAATATCGGAAGAGTATGAGTTTGAGGTATGAAAAAACATGGCACCTTTAACAATCAGCATCCTCTGTATTTCTCAGAAATATATAATTAATTCTTAAGTAATACTGGCGAGATGTAATACTGGATTTCCATTTAAAGGTCATGCATGTACAGGAATACAATTGTAAAGCGATTTCTTTTACCAGACAAAATATTTCTCGTACTTACTGTATATCAATGATTTGCACACGAGTACACAAATATCATCCCGGCTTTTACGGTGCCTATGGTGCGAGCAATTACGAGATTAAATGTACCGGCGACTAAACTTTTTTAATAAATTCTTGTTCTGCTCAGGCTAGACCCTCTGTTGAACATAATCTCTGTAATTTGAATATGATTGTCTGAGTGAAAGAAGTATAAGTAGCTTGCTAGTGATTCAGGATATTCAAAACAAAAGGAGGTCGCTACCCTATTGGACAGAAATAATCATCATGCACATCTTCCTTACAAACTGAGGTTCCAGAGGCATACAAGGGGCTTTAGCTCCAACTTGTAAGGCAAGATGCTTTCATATACATAATCTCTGTAATCTGCATATAATAAAAAAAACAGTTGGTCATGTTCATTAGTAAAATGTGTTTTCAAAGACAGATTCTCAGCATTATTGAACTTCATCTAAAGACGAAACAGGTATTTGGATGTAAGAGTTCTAACAAACATTATTTTTTTCATGTGTACACAGGAGAGTGGCTCAGTCTACCTGCAGTTCGCATGTTCCACTGCACTACAGCTCGAAGTCGTCTTTGAAGTACTGGAGGAGTTCGACTGGACATCGTTCTCAGTAGTCACCACTCGCCAACATGGTTACGAGGACTTCCTGGACATGGTGGAGGGTATCACCGATGGCTCGTTTATTGGCTGGGAGAAAAAGAGCTCGGTGATGCTTAACCTTACAGATGATCCTGGAGGGGCAAGAACTCGCAGGCTGCTGAAAGAAAACGAGGCTCAGGTCAGAAAAAGGAGGAGTTCCTCCTGTACTTTAGGTTTCAAGTAGAAAATGGGTCAAGGTTTCATTTGCTTCTTGGACTAGTCTTGCTCTTTATTTTAATACATACTTATATTCAGTTCAGTCTGGTTTTTCTAGTGGCACAATTATAATTGTTTTACAATTCCCCATGCCATAATCCAAATCATTATGATTTATTCACCCATATGCATTTCTTTTCTTTCTATAAACTGTTATTTGTATCCTGTTATTCAGCTTTCTCTGTATTATCAGCTCTTACTGTATCTTCAATCATTTCTTTGTTTCTATTTTCCTTCCAGTTCCTTCTTCTGTATTTGATTCATTGGTTTTGTAAAATCTCAAATTGCTCATTCAAGTACTGACACGCAAATGATAGGAAAGCGAAAACACCACTGTCGCACCAAATGAAACGGACAAAAACTATTCAGTATAGTGTGAATTATTTTGCACATTGGTTTTTAATTGGATAATTTGTTCCTTGAGAGTTGACAACCGAATTGACTCTATGAGATAATTTTTAGAAAACCTTAAAGATCATGCTTGTACAGGAAATGATCTAGGCTGATAACAACCAAGCTATCTGTGGTACTCAACTCTGTGATGGGTTACAAGCCCATTGAATGTAGCCGTATTCTTTCAACTCATGCCTTTGTAGTACAGTAGGTGGTCTCATTCATTTAAATATGTATCGCCCAGGTCTTAAATGCAGACACTTTGCTGATGCTCTAATGATGACTCATGATATTGTATTGAATGTCAAGTGTGCTACCAATATATTAACAATTTTATTGCTAGCACTGGAGAAATCACTGTAATTGACACTTTGCTTCTAGCAGTGTGGAATCTATGTCAGTATATGGGATGAATAACTAATAACATTATACACAGCATTAAGTGTGCCCTGGCAGAACTTTGGCATGACAATCTAGTTCCCTTTCTGGAATTCTAGCTGCGACAACAACGCTTTGGGAACGCTTCTGCATTGTCCATGCTCTGAATCACGTGTGCAATCCACCCAACAGAGAGGCGCTGGCACGGTGACGTCAAAGACCAGTAGGCAATAAAACGCGCGTGTGGTGGAGCCGAGAAAAATAAGAAAAATATATAATGGATAAGAAAAGCAAGCATGATTTCCGGCTGTGTATAGCTTGCTTGGGAGAAGAGCATGCTAAGTTGGTTCTTGAGGGAGTCGACTGCTCGCATTGCAGAGGCATTTCCATTCAGACCCTTTATTCCCAGAGAGCGCTCTTCGAGCAGGGCACTTACCCTCGCAGCTCTGGCCCCGCTGTTGCTGAGGCAAAGCAGCATCATATGTCATGGGCTCACAGGCAGATCTGGCAGAGGGCTTAGAGACGGGCTTGTCGCTTTCTTCCGCCTCACCTGCCAGATCTAGCGCTCTTTCTAGCGCAGATCCTCTAGTGGGACCCGAGCAGGCTCTGGTCTTGGAACAAGAGGTAATTACTCTTTTAAGGTAGGAGGCTATTGAGGTGATCCCTCCTTTAGACAGAGAGTCCAGGTTCTACAGCTAGTACTTCGTGGTTCCCAAAAAGGATTGGGGGTTGCATCCTTTTTAGAACTGCACTCCTTTCCTCTCTTACTGAGGTTCAGGTTCAGGATGCTTACTCTCAAGCAGGTCATGTCTCAAATCAGGTCTGAGGACTGGTTTGTCACGATAGATCTAAAGGACGCTTACATCCACATATCCATCATTCCCTCCCTCAGGAACTTCCTGAGGTTTGCTTTTGGGGGCAAAGCTGACCAATACCGGGTTCCTTCTGTTTGGCCTCGTGCTCTCACCCCACACCTTCACAAAGTGTATGAATGCGGCTCTGACTTGGACGCCCGCATTCTGAACTATATCATATTATTAGATATTAGATCGATCAGAGCTTCTGGCAATCCGGCATCGAGATGTCATTCACGTCTGCATTATGGAGCTGTGGTTAAGACTAAATGCCAAGAAGAGTGTGCACATCGCAACAACAACAACATCGGTGGTCTCCTATATCAATGCTGCCATGGCAGATCCTCCTGTGGACCCATGGAAGACAGTTTGTGATACTAGTGCTATTCTGACCCCAGGATAGACTCTTTTGTTTATGGTGGATTTCCTTAAGGGCACTTAATCTAAGCTTATTCCTGATGCAAAATGTCTTTTTATAATCATTTTCAGCAAAATTGTTGAATGCCTAGAGTTGTAAGAGGCTTTAATGAATTCCAGCACAAGGGTGGGAGTGGAGCCAGACTCTAGTGGAATAATGATGGATGGCTTCTCTTTGACGTTTCATTGGCTTATCACTCCTCCTTCTTGTTGAATCACCCAACTTCTTGAATCAGTGGATTTACATAAATTGGCAGCTTCCCAATCTTCAGATTAACTGTTTGTCTGCTTCAGAAGAAAAAACAGGTTCTTACTTGTCTAAGCAGTAGATGGTTTACTGAATAGTGGACACCAATGTGCCCCTAAAGACGGACTGGTAACCAAGTTCTCATCAGGACATTCCTCTCAAATATACTTTTAAAACTAATGACTGCAAATTAAACTGCAGTATTAGAGGGAATATTACCACCGACATATAAATATCTAACAGTTCTTTGTATCAATATCTCTTTTCTTTTCTCTTTTGAGTAAAACTGTGGCCTTTATGTCATGGTTCTTTGGGAGACGCAATAGTGAGGCTGGCATGTGTAATGTTACTGATCAGCGTCACATTAAATGACAGTTTTCATTTGACACATAGGTGACTGACTCAATTCCATAGGGGCTGCCACACACCAGCAGCCATTCTCCGCATTCACTGACTTGAGTGATTAATTCTCCCCAGTGTCAAAGAAGTGGGACTTTGGAGACCCTAATCAGTGTCTGATTTAAACTGCATGTCATCGTGTCTCCTGCACAGAGAGAAAAAAAAAAAACAGGCAAAGTAGTGAAAGTATAAATGGCAAGAAACTGTGTGTGATAGGAGTGTGAGAGTTAAAAAAAGGTTTTAACTACAGTTGTTTTTATTTAGCATTTTGCAGATGAATTTGCATTGCCGTAATAATTCAAATGCTATGACTTTAAATACAACACAGCCCTCTGTTTTTGGTTTCAGTCTTTGTTATTTTTGTTTACTGAATAAGTATTAGTGTTCCTTATAACCCAAATTCCAAAACATTGTGATGCTGTGCAAGATGTAAAAAACAAAATGCAATGTTTGCAAATTTTATAAACCAATATTTTTGCCTGAATGGAAGCTTTTGTTGCTCTAAAACTTGCATATACCTTTCAGCATTGATGGTGCCTTTCCAGATGTGCATTACATAGGCGCTAATGCACCCACATGCAGGCCCCATCAGTGATGCTAGCTTTTGAACTGAGCACTGATTACTAGCTGGATGGTCCCTCTCCTCCTTAGTACAGAGGTCTACCAATCTAGCACAAAGATTTATTCAGATTATTGATCTTATGTACTGCAGATGATCAAATATTAAAAATCTTTGCAATTTTATGTTGAGGAACATTATTCTAAAATTGCTCCACAATTTGTAGACAGGTTTTTCACAGATTGGTGAACCTCTGCCCATCTTTATGTCTCAGAGACTATGCCTTTCTCACAAAAGATACTCTTGTTATGCAATGCAAAAAAGCATTATAGCATAAAACAATTTATGAGACGGACAAAGTTACAATAATTGCTAAACAGAATCTTTTTTTATGTCATGTGACTATTGTGTAATATTGTTTAAACACTTGGCTAAAAAACAACACAGGGTTCAAAGATTTGTTTGTAGAGGGATACATTACATCATTTTATTGTGTTTAGGCTCTTAGAGACTTGATTTGGTAAGATCATGCTACAACTTTTGTTAGTTGATATTTAAGCTAGATTTCATGGGTGGCTTCAGATGTATTGAATTTGCTGTATCTGTGTACCTTTTACGTAACTTTGAGGTTGCCATTCTTGTCGTGGGGTATGACTTTTGCAGTAGTATTTACTGTTGACTCCCCACCTAATTACTTGCCTTTGAACCATAGAACAAAAAAAATCAATAAATAGATGCAGATTGATAAAGCATTTCTACCTGCTGATAGTAATATGATTTAAGTGTAAAATATAATACAATATTTTAGTCATCAATAGTAATTATAGACTAAAAATCTCTATTAGTTCATAATGGCGTTCTCATGGTTGAGATCTACAGTCAATACTATATCCATAACAGCTTAATAATAACAGCTAAAAATGTTTAACAACAAATTACGTGCAAAAACTAGGAACACTATACACAGTTGAAGTTTTTGGGCTTACTTACACACTCTCTCTGATTTTCTAGACAACTCATTCATATTATTTAACCTACCCAAGTGCAATTAATGCGTCTGAGGTTGCCAAATATCTCTCTTAGAACTAGGGGGATATAAATACATTACTTGTCTAAGAAAAATCTATAGTCTAATAATCTAAACTATTGCAAATATATTATAGATAATTGCTGTGAGCAGGATGCGGAAAGGATCCTAGTCAGGGTAATTGCATCAATTTGCAATCACTGCCACCATTTTATTTAATGTTCACCCACATTAATTGGCTGCTAGGCTATAAAATAGCACTTATAACAGCACATCCTATTTTTTCCCCAACACTTCAATAACTACTTCTTATAAGCTGCTTTTAGAGGGCTAAAAAACTATATCTGCTTTAAAGAGATGATGACAGAATGAGCAAGTCATGAGAACATTTTGATTAACCATAGAGGATATAGAGAAAGTGCTGGTAACACTGGACAAGGAAGGAGAATTCAACTCAGATGGGTTGCAAGCCCATCACAGGGCACCATTAAAACACACACATTAATACCTAGGGACAATTTTGCTTAGTGAATTTGCTGACATGCACTTTTTTTGGACAGAGGGAGAAAACTGGAGAACCAAGAGCAAACCCAACACAGAGAATATGTAATGTTCTATACAGACAGTCACCCAGGACTGAACACAGGATCTGTGGGCCAGTATTTTATGCACTGCAGGTGCTGTGGAACTAATTTATACAAAATAATCCATTATGACCAAGAAAAAACATGCCATTAGAAATGTTTTGCCAAGTCACAAACTTAAACTGTTGCAGTATGGAGTTTGTTGTGCTGAAAAATTAAAGGCCGTCCTGAAAAAGACAATTTTTTTCTCTAAAACCTGTATATACCTTTCAGCATTGATGGAGCTTCTCCAGATGTGCAAGCTGCCCCCTTCCATTGAACAGAAATGCAGGCTTTTGAACAGAGCAATGACGAGAAGTCGGATGGTCCCTCTCCTCCTTATTCCGGAGGTCATAGCTATCATGGCTTCCAAAAAAATAAAAAAGAATTTCAAATTTGTAGTATCAACTTTCAAACCCTTGAATATTAAGCCTCACCAAATTGAGGCTCATTTAGGTGTATGATGTTTGATCTTGAGATGTCTTGATAGTCCCATTGCTTATGATTGTGTGAAATTCTGTTTTTATTTTGGAAATGATCATTTATGAACATTTATGCCACATTGCATAAAGATCATCATCATCATTTTCATCATCAACATAATCATCGTTAAAAAATTTTGAGGGAAACTTTAATACAAACACAAACTTCCAGTTCCAGTTGTAGATCCACCAGCCACAAGCCTGGCACCTCTGTTATTGGCTAAAATGTGAGATGCCAAACATGTTCCTGCCCTTTTTTTACTCTGAGTTTCACTTGATTTGTCATATTGTGTGGTTTCCTTGGCAACAGAGGCCTTTTTCCTTTTATATAAAAGGGGTGACTGTGTCAGATCAAGGATTCTATTGGCAGAAACTGGTTCCTTCACTTTGGAGTGTGGAGTGGTAACCACTGAGCCAAGTCATCTCTTTCCACTTATCCATGACAATTCATCACATTTCATAGTGTTTCTTTTTTTTTTTGCAGTACTGCACCAACGATTCTGACCGGTCCATTTCCTGTTAAAACAGAGCTTAACACAATAGCTAATGTATACTCTAAAGCAGTGGCATGCTTTACCTCCTTAGTTTCTTCCTTAACCTGGTAGTCTGAGCATAACCCCAAGCTCTGGGCCTTCCAAGATCATGGCCCCAATATTGATCTCATTGTTCCTCAAAAAACTTGCCCTTTGTCGTATTCTGAGGCCAAGTCATGAAGAACTCTAGGGTTGACCTTCTGAGATGCTGAGGAGATGGGGTCTAAGGCATGTTCTCCTCAGGACCCAGGGGAGAAGGGGTATTATTTAGAAGACTTGAATGTTTGACTGGAATATGTATTTCTGGACAAATCTTTTTTTTCAAGTATACAATATACAGGGATATACAGCTAGGTTCACAATGTTAGTAGCAATGTGTAAGTGGTAAATCATTTTTTGTTATGTATATGTGAAGCCTACAAAATTAGATGTTTTACATTAAGTTTGAAAGTCTGTACATTTGAATTTCATCTTAGGTAAACCTGATACCTTCATTTCAAATTTGATTTCACAAGTAATGAGGTTGAGTTCAACAGATTGGTTCTTTGTGCAGGTGTGTGGACTGGAGAAAGCTGGAAGCCTAGGATTTAAAACTAAATCTAGAACTTATCATATATGCAAACACTGAGGCTTTTGGTGTTTCTGAGTAAGAAAACCCCATTTAGCAAGTGTTCTTTTATCTGAGAACGTCAGTTCAGGATAAGACTTTAGCAGGAAGAGTCCTTCAGCAACTACATACATTAAAGGCAAAAGGTACATACATATATCGGAAATACATAGAAGTGTTACAGTGCATAGGAACCTTTCTGGAAGGTGAATACATCTGTGCATTTGGAGGTGCAATACCAGTGGAAAAATATCAGAGCATCAGATATAGTCTGATTAGTCATCCTCATTATTTCAGTTTTTTTACTAATGGATTAGCACATGTTTTAGGTGCACCATGAGTCTAACTGTATAAGCCTAAACGCTTTTGCCCCTACAGTGAGTGGTCTGGTGGCTCTTTTATTCTGGGTGCTCATTTTGCTGGCATGCTTTGTGTCTGCTTATCCATATACATGGAATCATTACTGCAAATCCATACAGATCGAAGCAGTGCTGTTTTAAAGCCCTACCCCAAATGTAACAATTATTTCCTGTTTTTATTTTTTTTTTGGAAAACCAATGCAGAGAATTAGACATTTTGAAAATCACTATACAATAAGTTGGTTAATTTCTTACATTCATAACGCATTACTTATCACACTGTTTTTTCTCTTTCCATAAATAGGTCCGGCTCCTGTACTGCTCACATGAAGAAGCGGAGCAGATTTTTAAGGCAGCATGGCTCTCAGGCCAGGCTACCCCATCACACATGTGGTTTGCTGTGGGCCCAGCCCTTTCCGGACTTGGAGTGGAAGGCCTGCCTAAGGCGTTGTTTACTGTGCGGCCTCAGGGATGGCGAGATGAGCCACGCCGTCGCATTGCTAAAGGAGTTTCTGTTCTAACGCACGGGGCCATGGCACTAAGAAGGGAGTATGGTGGAGCTAGGGGGACAGGCTTTGCCGGAAACTGCATGACTGATGGAAACCAGACACAAAGGATACCTGACAGAATAAGGTAAAAATAGCATTAAATCACAAATCCAATCACAAATCAAATATCATATTTTGTAGTTTGTCCTGGTGGAATTTCTGCTGACTTTTACATTTAATCCTAACATTAGATGACGCGTTCCACAGTTCTGGTAGTGTGCTCGGGTTGTGTTTTTCTGACACTTACGCTTCTTGATCATTTTAATGAGAATATTAAGCCATAGCAAGCAATTCCAGAATTACAATTTAAAGTGTAAGGAAAAAGTTTCTGGAATTTAGGATTTTTTTTCTCTTTATACTTGTTACTGATTAACATTACCTCAGCTAAATATAAAATAAACAAAATATTAAGGTCTGACATGATATTGGCTTCTGAAACAATACAGAAATTGATATAAAACCTGTTTAAAATTAAAATAATCAATAAGTTGAGTACTACTATTGTGAGTAGCATTTAGGGAATAATATATAAGGAATTTTAAAACATTATCACTGAATGCTTATACGGTGGTACCTTGACCTGCGTGTTTAATTCGTTCCGTGGACGAGCTCGTATCTCAGTTTTCTCGCACATCAAATCAGTTTTTCATATCGAAAATACTTAAAATGGCATTAATCCTTTCCAACCCTCAAAATGACACCCTGTTTTTATGTTTCATGTTATTAAATAGGGAAAATACATTTCTAAATAGCAAATCTTGTATACAAAACATAATAGAAAGAGTATGTAAAGATATAATAAGGTTTCATTCAGTGTATTTACCTTGAAGATGAGTCGACTCGAGCTAAGAAGGCGCTGGCGGAGGGGGGGCGGAGGGGGGCTGGAGGCGAAAAGCGTTTTTTGCTACTCTCTCTATCACTCCTGTATACTACGTATCCCTGAACTTTACATTTTTTACTTGTTTACTTGTTTGCTTATCTTAATTTTCGTCACAATCTTCGCTTTCTAGCTTCGCTTCGCCATCTAGCAGCGGCGTCTCGAGCTCGTACCTCAATTTTTTACAAACGAAGCAAACAAAGCAAAAAATCAACCAAGAATCGTACCTCGGAAAACTCGTACATTAATGCACTCGTAGGTCAAGGTACCACTGTATTTGATTAAGGAGGATACTTAAACCCGTGTTTTGCAATAATAAATAATAATTGCTTGATATTTGTCTGACAATACTTTAAAGTGGCCAGAAAAGCAGAATTGTTTTGGGGTTTTTGCGTTTATGTTTTTTTCTTCTTCGTTTTTTTGTGTTATTGACACCATGGCTGAAAAGAAGCAAAAATATCTGGATATATTAATTTTATTAATTTTGATGTATTTTATTTTCTAAGAAAACATTTACTCATATCTGATATTCACTCTAGGACCATATATATCTACATGAGCTCTACAGTATTAGTGTCAGTTGTAATTAATCACTAGTTTGCAGCAAATGTGATTTTTTTTGTGTGTATTTTTGCCTGTGCATCTTCCTGCACATTATAATTTTTTTCTAACTGCTGCTTGCTTGAGAAAATTACTTTTTTGTATTTTATTCATTTGGAAGAGAGGGAATTTGTATGATTTTGTGGCTCTGTGACAGGCAATTCTCAGAAGTGTTTAATCAACTTGGAGTTCCTCGGTAATGGAATATGTTGCTTCCTCAGGCTGAGGGAGAATTTTTTTTTACACTGTTTGCTCTTATACTCTTTACTGTTTATCATATTTAGCTGGTTTACTTAGCTCCTGTCAAGTGTGTTGATGTGGCAGAGGTAGTGTGTAGTGTGTATTTAATGTTTTTGGTTATATGTAAATTAGAAAGTTGATTAGTTGATTAGAAAATTGACTTCCTTTTTTAAAAAATGTAATATGAAATCAAATGACTTCCTTTTTAAAAAATTTAAATATAAAATCAAATCATAGCCCAGGAGCAATTTCTTAGGGACTATGAAACACACCAGTTGGTGATCAAAGTAATATATTACAAGGATATATTAGGCATGTGAAAAAGTTAGGTGTCAAAGCTGATATATTGGAAGCTGGAAATGGGCATAAGGATACGAGCAACTTAGACATGGTTAGATAACTGGACCAGAGAATCTCTAAAATTCCCAATCTTGCATGGTGTTCCCGATATATAGTATTTAGTACCTAACAAAAGTTGTCTAAGGAAGAACAATATTGTTGCAACATTGCTGCAGCCCAAGACATCTGGGGGGCTACTCTGATTCCCATCCACCATCACAAATGCCTTCAATGAGCATTCCTTCAGAAATGGACTATCAAGCAATGAAACTTCTGATGCTTCTCATTTTCTATTACATTATGAGGATAGCCAAGTGTGTCTGTGTTACCTGTGGAAGAGATGACAGCAGGATGCACTATGAGAAGAAGCCACCTGGCAAGCGATTTACGTTTTAAACTGACGAACCACAAATAAATCTGTCTTTAAACCATCCTTGTCAGTGTGTCACCAGAAAATGCTGATCTGACTGAAGTAAGGATATGGAAAGGCTCCTCTATTTGCACTGTTTTACATGAAAACCAGGCCTCAGCTGGGTTTGAGAAGCAAGGAACTTGTTTTCATGCAGACGAAATTATAATTTGCAGCACCATAAAATAGTGAAAGTAAAGGCTTCATTTGCAGACACCAAACAGTGCATGAACACATTGTCTAAATAGAAAGTATTAGGGTATCCTAATAAGTGGTAATATCCCACAGTGCCAGTCTCACCTCCATTTTGGTCTTAAGTAGAGTGAGTTTGCAATTGTATGAGTCAATTTTGGGATCTACCTATCTATGACGAAAATGGGGGCCCAGATACTGTTTGGGGTAAATCTAGGGTTTCAAAACACCCCATTTATTCAGTTTTAATTTAAATTGATGGTATTTGGCAGATACCCTTATCCATAGTGACTTATATTTATCTTAGAGTGACTTACATGCTATACAGCTGAGCCGCTATGGGTTTAGGGGCCTTGCTCAGGAGCCCCAGAGTGGCAGTTGGTGTGGCAAGGATTTCAACTCACAACCCTCAGCTGCAACATCCAATGGCTTAACCACTTAACCTCCCGATTTAAGCCCACTGAATAGCCTGAACTAGTTATCCTGGACTTACACAAACGTACATTTTATTTATTTTTCATTAGGGAAGGAGTAATACGTTTAAAACATACAGTTTTTCTGCAGCAACAGAAGTAAATTAACCCTTGTTAATTTGAACATTTTTACAGGAGTCTTAACTTTTGTGTATCAGGTAAAAATCATTGGTCTGTTTTAAAGCATTGGACCAGACTGTTTTACTGCAACTTTTTAAGGAATACTGCATGTACCATACTCAAGGAAGTAGTATATTGCTCTTATAATGGTGAGCTAAAGGCAATTATTATTTACATTTACATTTGATGCCCTTGTCCAGAGCGAGTCTCTATCAATGAATAAATCTACACTGGTATGCAAGATTACAATTTGAGATGCCTACAACTCTGTTGAGATTATTATTATTTCTTTACCAAACCAAACTTGGGCTTTTTGGATCAATCGCAGTACACAAATAGCGTTCAGACTGAACCAGCACATGGGCAGCCTGTGTGGACAGAACATTTTCGAATCCTTCGAATATTTAGTCAGTTTCTGAGGGAGGACATCATGTTCTGCTTCAGAATGTAACAGTACATGTTGGAATCCATGTTTCCCTCAATAAACCGCAGCTCCTCAGTAGCAGCAGCACTCATGCAGCCCCAGACCATGATTCCACCACCACCATGCTTGACTGTAGGCAAGACAATTTCCTTGGTACTCCTTACCAGGGTGTTGCCACACATGCTGGACACTATCTAAACCAAATAGGTTTATCTTAGTCTTATCAGGCCAGAGGACCTGTTTCCTGAAATTTATGCTTTTAAACAGGTTCTCTTCAGCAAACTGTTTGCTGCCTTTCTTGTAAGCCAGCTTCAGAAGAGGCTTCCTTCTGGGACGGCCATGCACTTGACATGACTTTCCACTTTTGCATCTTCTAAAGCAATGCTGGCAGCACTCATGGATCTTTTTTTGAAGACAGCTTCTGTAGCTGACACACAGCATGAGGACTCAACTTTTTTGATTGACTATCGCAAGGTCTCTTCCAAGTGGAAACCGTCTTGGAAAATCTCTGTATGATCCTGACCACTGTACTGTAACTCAGGTTCGGGGTGTTACCGATCTTCTTATAGCCTCGTCCATCTTGTGGAGAGCAACAATTCTAATTCTCCAATCCTCAAAGTGAGTACCAAAAAAAGCAAAACACCAAATTGCTCTATTACAAGGTATACAAATTTGAATGGTCCTGCCAAGCAGACATAAAAACGTGATGTAGGACGTGTGTCTTTGCATGTTTACATGACAATCCGCTGTAATCACACGACAATCCGCTGTAATCACGTAGGGTGTACTCACTTCTGTTGGCAGCTATTTTAACAATTATGGCTGTGAGATACTGTAAGTAAGCAGTGCATATACACTGTGGGGCCATAACATCCGGCTCATGGAAATGAATCCAGCATCATTAAAGCTTGAATAGAAAATTGAGCCTGATCTAATGGCCCAGTGAAATACATACCAGTTGATTTGAAGGAACTCTTAATAAGGGCACTATGGCACATTTGGCCTGGCAGTTTCAGTAGCTCATGGTTCACACCACCTACACTCCAATAATAACTATTTTATTGAATTTTTAACCGAGTTGTATTTTATCAGTCATCAGTTACAATATCTTACAATAGGATTATAGCGAACCATGTAGAAAAGCATTTCTCGGCTTTTTTTGTAGTCAATAATTGTCCGAAACAGCTTACATTTGCGCACTATTGGTGTTCATCTCATTCTGTTGATTCTGCTGAGAAGAAATGAGTGCTGCTAGTCCTACAGGTAGAGCGATGACAGGATGATGTCCACATTACTTTGTTCTCTGAGCAGCTCCCTGGTTTCAAGACCAGGAAAAAAATCTCTGCAGTATGGCACTTAGAGAACACTGCAGACCCAGGGTTTTCAAAACAAATCACGTTGCAGTTTTCCAGCTTGCATTTCTGCTTGGCTTTGGCTTTGCTCTGCTTACAGCCACAGCCACACACACACACACACACACACACATATGCTCAGCTCACTGCTATGTGAACGTGAGAGAAAGAGAAAGCCATGCCCCACCTGCTACAGAGAAAAGCTGTTCTGATTGGTTATTTCAGCATCACATGTAATTACTACAATTTCATTCATTCATTCATTAATTCATTCATTCTGCCCTAAATTAACTATTCAACTGTGTCACTGCACCATCTTCCAACCTGCACTAATGGTTCGGATTCCATATATATGTAAAATCCTAATTGAATGGTTTGGTTTTGCCAGTGGTTTGGCCATTTTACGCCAAGGTCTTCAGTGGTGTACTACCTGAATCAATCCAAATTTTAATACCATCATTATGACACCATGACTATAAAAACCATCAATATTATACAGAAATGCAGTGTTGAGCGCTGCATCGCAGACAAGTATCATATAGTGTGAATGAATGCAATTACTAAAGCAAGAAACCCAATAAAGACATTTCAACAACTCTCCTTTCACTGCAGCCACAGCTGCATCATCTCCAGCAAAAGCATCAATATTAACCTCATAAAATGGCCGTAAGCGTTTTTTTTTTTACTGCCATTATTGTTTTTCTGGGAAGTTGAAATAAAGACAAATTGTCTGTTTTTGTGCAAATTCTACAGGAAAGAAAATGCGTTACGTGCGAAAATGTGTTAATGGTTCAGGAAAAAAGCTTAACGATGTGACCTTTCCTCGCGATGTGCCGATTTATTTTTTTTAAAGTCCGTCTTCTAAATGGCCTTGTAAGTTGTATCTGTGACCAAATCGATTTCTTCTCCCCTGTCAGTCATTGTGTAATGGAAAAACTTTATTAAACCCACATGAACATATTTGAAATTTTGTGCAGTTTGCCTAAGAGGCGTTTTGCGAACTGGGATTAGTGCGCTCTCTGACCATCAATCAAACGATGTGAAAATGCTGATGAGATTAGATGCCGTCTAGACCACTGGAAATACTTTAATATATATTCCCAGTGGTCTAGTTTCTCCGTTTCATAGCGTTTCTCTTGGGTGTAAATTCAGGTTGGTGTCTCTATCCAATTATCAAATCAGATCCATGGTCAAAGGTCTGCCATAAGGCCTTCAGATTCAGCACCATGTTGCTTGGAGTTGTTGCTTTAACCAATCAGACTGCAATTTGACCACTCCGAAGCCCTCTAGCAGGCATCTTTAATTGGATGGTCAGAAAGCGCAATAATCACAGTTCAGAAATGCCTCTAAAAGAATTTAGGCCGGTAGAGAAGGACATGCTGGCCCTGAAGGCCCACCACTGGTTTTTGCATGTGCTCTATGAGCACAAATGTATCTGTAGCCTTTTTCTCTGTCTCTGTCTGTTTTTCACTTCTCTACCTATCACTGTTTTGTATTCCTAGTCCTACCATGTCCATCTGTCTGTTTTTTTATCTTCTTGTTTTTTCATTCAGTGCCATCTGCCTTCCTCTCATCCTCACTGCTGCATGATATTTGATCTTATATATTTTTCTTTCTACTCCGTTTCTCTTTGTGTCTCATGCATGTGCTGTCTCTTTTTTTTTCTTTCTTGGCCTCCCCCATGGACTTTTCTCTTATCAGATTTGAATTGTGTCTCCTCCCTTCATTTCTCTTTTGCTCACATCTCTGCCTCACAGGCAACACTAAAAGGGGCACACGCTCGTTGTCACTTTGCATGCAAATAAGATAATTGGTTACAGTGAGAGAATGCACTGGGAAATATCACATACTGTCACCCCTGGCTGTCTCAGATGTGTCATCATGCATGCAAATGCACTCTGATTTCCCCTAAAAGTGAAGCAGGTTTTACAAAACGGCAACCAACCAGCACCGTCAGATGCATCACCAACCTCCCCAAGCTCCCCATCAACCATGTAACTGTTCCAGGTCAAGCACTATTCAGTTCAATTCAATTCAATTTTATTTGTATAGCGCTTTCACACAATGGACATTCTCTCAAAGCAGCTTTACAGAGATAGAGTGGTTAGAAAATGTATATGTTTGTTTCTTTTAATTGTAAGTTTATACCTCATGAGCAAACCAGTGGCTGTGGCAAAAGGAAAAACTCCCCAAGATGGCATGTGGAAGAAACCTTGAGAGGAACCAGACTCAAAAGGAAACCAATCTTCATCTGAATGGCACCGAATGTACATTTATTACAGTTCCATCACCGTTTCCTTGTGTAGATGTTAACAGCTGAATTAGTTATGAGTGACCTGAAAAAAATCTTGTAAATAGATAAGTATAAAGGTGGATTGCTCTTGAAATGTTATTAATCTTTAAAAAAAAGTTATTATTATTATTTTTTTTTGCAAAACCATCCTTTGTGGGATTTTAGCATTTGTGGCATCATGGGACCTTTATTTATTTGCAACTATTTTTATTTGCACCAAAATCATAAAATATGCTGAAAGAAATTCATCCAATTTTTGTATTCATCCTGTATATATTGGGACAAAATAGCATGTCTCCGTCTTACATTACAACTCGGGTTCTCTTTACAAAACAAGGAAAATGTCACCAATGTCACCCAGTCAAGGATGGGTTGCATTTTGAGTCTGGTTTCTCTGAAGGTTTCCTCCTCAGGGAGTTTTCATTCCATTGTCACTGGTTTGCTCATTAGAGATAAAATTACAGGGACTAATGTATGAATTTTAATATTGATTCTTAATCTTGTCATATAATAAGGCAAACACAGAGGACATAAGCAAATGCGAAAAACATTTTATATTGAATAATTAATATATAAAACCATACAAACACTGATAAAATGAAACCAAAGAACCAAACAATGGACAACAGCAATGTAATTTTTTATAATTTTTATCATTATATTTGCATTTTTTATCATGCCATTACATATACATTATACATTAATGTATATATAATAAATATTATATTATTATATATAATAATATATCATACATTAATCTCAACTTGATCACACATTTTGATCTGTTATGGAATGTACCTTAAATGAATATTTCTCCAGTTTTTATTTATTTATAAAATTAGCATGAACAAATATGGATGCTTTATGCAAATGTATGTTAATTATTATTGAAACCGATTTTAACATACAGCATGAAGCCAAAATATCCACGTAAGTGTTTTAACGTTATTATGGTGTTTTAAATTATGTTAATCATCAGGACACCAAACTGAACTTTTTCTTCGTTTGCACCTGGATGGTTTAAATTACCGGTTGTGTGCATCATGGTGGATTTTGGTTCTTGACTTGAGACCAAACAAATGTTTATTGATGAAAAATAGTTTTTTGGTGAAGTAATTTTTACATATCGGAGTAAAGAAAGGCAGTCGTGAATAAATGTGTGTTGCGTTAAAGGTTTTAATTTGACCTCAGTTATATTTATTTATGTATATTTATTATAAAAATGATCAAACCGCAACAGGTGCTGCCTTAATCGTGCGTTAATAAAAGTAGTGGTGTAAAAATAACGAATGCGTTAACGTGTATAATTATCGTGTTATTTGGCAGCCCAAATATAAGTTCCACTCTGAACCAAAAGCCCTGTACCAAAACATTTCGCTAATGCTGATATACAGTACAGACCAAAAGTTTGGACACACCTTCTCATTCAAAGAGTTTTCTTTATTTTCATGACTATGAAAATTGTAGAGTCACACTGAAGGCATCAAGGGCTATTTGACCAAGAAGGAGAGTGATGGGGTGCTGCGCCAGATGACCTGTCCTCCACAGTCACCGGACCTGAACCCAATCGAGATGGTTTAGGGGTGAGCTGGACCGCAGAGTGAAGGCAAAAGGGCCAACAAGTGCCAAGCATCTCTCGGGGAACTCCTTCAAGACTGTTGGAAGACCATTTCAGGTGACTACCTCTTGAAGCTCATCAAGAGAATGCCAAGAGTGTGCAAAGCAGTAATCAAAGCAAAAGGTGGCTACTTTGAAGAACCTAGAATATGAAATTTTTCAGTTGTTTCACACTTTTTTGTTATGTATATAATTCCATATATAATTCCACATGTCTTAATTCATAGTTTTGATGCCTTCAGTGTGAATCTACAATTTTCATAGTCATGAAAATAAAGAAAACTCTTTAAATGAGAAGGTGTGTCCAAACTTTTGGTCTGTACTGTATATATATATATATATATATGTGTGTGTATATACAGATGCCAATTATTATAATTGTAATTCGGATGCTCAAATAAATGTTGGCTATAGTACATTAGGGTGCATTGGCTTAACATATTTCTTGTCCATAATCCTGAAAAACGACCTCTTTTAAGTTTAAGTATCCCAACTGCTGTTAAAACTGCTATACAAATATCATGAAATTGAATTGAATCAAATGAACGTAGCATTCAAGAGTAAAATTTCAATCCCGAACTATCAAATTAGGTATGATTCTTGTTTTAACGCTCCATTAGCCACACGCGGCTGTCAACAGTATGCAAGCGTGAACAGGTGCTTTCTCTTTCACTCGCTACTTCGGCTCCAATCGAAGGCTTGATAGCCTCAGGCTGCAGAAATAATGGTAGTGTGCAGCTTTTGCACACACTGATGCTATAGCTTCATTTCCAGTGGAGAACGTTTTGTGTATCCACCAGCGTACACTGTGATAGTGCTGAAACTGCACTAAGCCCTTATACAAATGTAAAAACAAGATAACTAAGTAGAGTGCTAAAAGTATTAAGAGTATACACAGTGGTATTGAAGAAACACTGAGACTCTGAGGCACTATTTTTTTTTTCCTTGTCTCAGTCTCTTACACAACAGTATGTTAATGGAGAAGCTGCTGATCTCTAAATCTCCCAAACCAATGCTGCTTCATTAGAAACATTTAAACCCCTTTAAGGGTTTCTGATGGATGAACAGCCATTGTTGCCCTCTGCTACTTCACCTTTGTGTTTTCTGCCCCTCTGTCATCAATCTCTGCTCTTGGCTATTTCCCACACTGTCGCTTTGTCACTTTTGTTTTGCGTTAGCCATGCCCATGTTTAGCTTAGCTGAATGTGGTAGCTCTCTACTCATCTCACGATCCACCAAAAACTACATATACCTTTATTTTTCTTTAGCGTATAAGAAGCCTGCCAGTGTCTCTTTTCCCATATCCGCACAAATATGCAAACACCCACATCATAGTCACGGAGAAAGCCTTCCATCCATCCTTTAATTTTCAACTGATCGCTATTTGTCTGCAAAGCCACTTTGCACTCGTTTTTCCCCCCCCCCAGCATCATAGCTATGCGTCCTGATTCTTGTTCACACATGTTCCTCAAGTATATTAGCGGAACACATGTAATGTCACTGGTTGTGTCGCTATGACAACATGGCAGGGGGTGATAGCGAGTCAGAGAGGAAAAGATGGGAAGAGAGATTGAAAAAGAGACACTTCACAGGTTTTCTTCCCCTATTTGAACTGCATTAGAATAAGAGAGGAATATAAGCGTATACTGTGATTGAGGTGAAAATTGTACAATTCTTAAACACAAATATGTGTGGGTATGTGTTTGTGTGTGTAGGGTGTGTTTTAAAGAGGAATGTGGATTACCGGGAAATGTGTGAGACATGTAACATTTAAACAATAGAGTTTTTTCTATATGTTGACAATAAACAATTGGTGTTGCAGCTCATGAACCGGCCTTCAAAACACCACCTTCTCTTTACTCCTCGTTCAGACAGTATGCAAAATACGAACAGAACAGACGCAATCTATATAATGCCGTTCCTTGAGGTAAAAAAATTCATCCGAGTGTGAAATCGCATTAAAATTGGACCAGACATCAATAATACAGTCGGGTGGAATAAAAGTAAGAACGACGTCACAAAATGAATATTAAATAAACCTACGACAAATTGTTGTTAATGAAGACGGCTCACATTTGTGATTGGGAGAGGAGGAGCATTTAATATTTTTTTTCCCTTTTTTTATTCATAAGGATCCCAAGTTGCTCATTCTCTGCATTTCAGCACAGCTTAAAGGTCTTGTTGTCATAGCGACTCAGTGAGAAAAATCTCCCAAGTATCCTAAGAGCTCCAACCAGTGGAATACTGAAAAATGAGGCAGCGGTGATGATGAATTATAACCTATGTGTAATAAACATGAATTTTAACTCATTTTCTAATCCCTTACATATATCTGTATTTAGGACTGAGATGGATTGTTGAGTACGAAATTATACTCGGGTAATTAATTCGTACAAACTGAAGTGTTTGACATCTAAGTTGCCTAGTATTACTATTACAAAATATATATGTGGTTTGGTTTAAAAGAATAGCGTTATGATGGCGAATACTGGTGAACGCGGCTTGAAGAATGTGTGTGGAAAAATCACAATTCCGCCATTTATTATACAAAATAACACTTTTTAAAGGAAAGTGTGGGATAATAAATGGCGGATTTGTGATTTTTAATCTTAGAACCAGAAAGAATTGCATCAGGTGAAAGAATATGAATGTGAACGCTGCCACTTTTGGTGTTTAGTAAATAGCAAAAAAAAATCTTGCCTCTGGTACCATGTGTTGCAATGCTAAATCCCTTCTAATACAATCTTTATGAAATGATTTAGTCGTAATGCATAAAGTCATATTTAAAAAACAACAACAACCAAAAGACACCCGTTAGCTACATTATTATCTCTAAATCCTCTCCTTATAACTTTACATTTGGTGTTAAGGCAAACTTCAGCTCCTAGCCATTGGGTAATTTTATTAGCGCTCCGTTCGGTAATAGCCACAGAGGGAAGCATCATGCGACTGAGAACATGTTGAGTGCAGTTGCAGGTTGGCATGCTGTTAAAAGCTTGGAATAAATTTCACGCCGATTGAGATGGTGCACTTATTCCAATCATTAGCCCTGTTTCATAGCATTTCAACCTGCAACACGAATTTCCTTATAAGCAGTCTGTTGCTGTAATTGAACATTTTTGACAACTTTCTTTTGAAGATGTATTTACTTAGATAGCTAGACTTCCCGGTTTCCACTCTCAACTCGTCACGACTAAACTAGGAATTATCGTCATTCGTGTGCTACACAGACAATTACTTTTTCAAGTCTATTGAACAGTTTTATATACTAAAGTCTAGTCATAAAATAAGCAGATATGCATTTGTTTGTATCAAACTTGTCAATTTTTATATGTGTAATTTTCTAGGGTTACTTGTCAAATTATTAATTTGTTTGTTCATTCATTTATTCATTCATTCCTTCATTCATTCATTCATTTCAATCAAAATAATCTTGATTCATCTCTTGGTGCCTTTATTTGTTCACTAATTCACACTGTCATATACATTGAGCACCAAGTCTCTCCTGTTCACATTTCTTGTGATATTTTATATAAAAAGACCCTGAAGCTTTCAGTGCAAAACACACACACACACACACACACACACACACACACACACACACACACACACACACACACACACACACACGCACACACACACGCACACAATAACCCATTTGGAAAGAGAAATAATAGAACTCATATCTCTCACTCTCTTTATCTCTGTCAGCTCACGCTCTCCTCTCAGTTCTCCTCTTTCCCACTTTTCAATTCTTTATCGCTCTCCTCTGTAATTTCTTTCTTTGCTCACTCTATCATTCACCCTCTCTTTCTGCACTCCTCTCTCTTTTGTTCCTCTTTCAGATACTTCAGTAACATCACTCTGTCGGGACGAGACTACTCCTTTAATGATGATGGCTATTTAGCCAATCCACTGGTGGATGTAATCTCCTACACTGCAGGTCGTGGCTGGGAGGAGGTGAGGCCAAGCCTTGATGATGCATCACTCCTTCATTCATACAGTCACTCAGTTATTTATTCATCTTTTACATCCATTCTTTTAGTCAGTTGTTTAGTCCAAATAATGTTATTGAGTATATCAGTGTAACATTTGGACTGCATCCAAGCTAAATGGGAAACAGCAGCATTAACATGCCAGGGCTAGCCAGCAATTTATATTCACATTGGCATGAAAACAGAATCCCAAGACTCAAGTATCCAAAATGATTTTTATAGAGTACATTTATTGATTGTCAAAATTAAAGTCTGTTAAAATTCCTATCACGTCCTTAATGGATGATCTCCACATTTAACAGGATTATCAATAATATGCTGAGGAAAAATGCCTTAATATGAGTAGAATGAGTAACATTCGGTCGCATGTAGGTGGGCTGGTGGGAGAATGGCGTGCTGCGTCTGCGATACCCGCCCTGGTCACGTTACGGCCCGTTTCTCAAACCGCTCGATGACAGTCAACACCTGCGGGTAGTCACTTTGGAGGAGAGGCCCTTTGTCATTGTGGAGCCAGCTGACCCTGGAACTGGCTCGTGCATCCGGGACTCTGTGCCGTGCCGTCTACCCCTTAACACCAGGTCAGAGGCTCGTTTAATTTCTCTCTTCTGTTTATAAAAAATGTGACCCACTTTATATATTTATTTTCTAAAAGTAAGAACAATGATAAAAAGGTTGACAGGACAGTAGTACATTCAAGGCAAATGTCCTTGTTATAGCTTTAACTAATGCTACTCTACACTGCAGACCTTAATGTCATGGGAAATAAAGGAGTTTCATGAAATAATATGCATCTCAGATGCCCATACACACACACACACACACACACACACACACACACACACAGAATAATGGGGGGTTTCCCAGTACTCTAACACTGAAGTCTCTTTAGTGACTGATGAAATTACTTTAGATGTATTAAGCCATACATCTTGATCCACTCGTACTAGACAGTAGTAAAAATGTATTTTTCTAACATGAAATTTGGTGTTTTTTTAAACAATAATACAATTGTGCATTAAAAAATGTGACAGTGTATATAACTATTTAATTTATCAATCACAGTTTGCTAATGAGATTTGCAGATGTTATAGATATATGCATTTTCTACCCATATAAACCATATCTTCATGAAGTGCACAAAAACATTGTCATGTTGGACTAAGGTTGGGTTTTCCCAACATCCTGATTTTTAAAAACATCCTATAATATAGTGTGAGGTTTGGGGAAAACCACATATGGCTGAAAATCAGATGTCGTAAATTCCTTTGTCCATATATGGTATTTTCTGTTTCATCTGTGATTAGATTTTTAACATTGTGTCTAATGAAACATAGAAACTTTTATTTTTGATGCCAACAGTTTAAAATCTCACTCATGCAGAAAGTTCTATATTCAATTCAGTTCAATTCAATTTAGTTCAATAAAATTGTATTTAAATAGCACCTTAAACAATAAACATTGTCACAATGTCACGAAAAGCCGTTCGTCGTGTTTTGATTGGCACTCACACTTGTGCTAAGCTGAAGAACATCACTGAAGGACGAGGAGAAATCAGGAAGACCTTGAACAAGCTCAACCTCCCAAAAATGTCGAAACCATTGGGCAATATGTGCATGATGATCGACTGAGAGCAATCCACATGATCTCACTTCCGTACCCACCCAACTCACCAGATTTGGCTCCGAAGATGAAGATCCAGCTCAAACCTCGCTGTTATGACACCATTGTGGAGATCCAGCACAAATCGCAGAAGGTACTTGACACGCTTTGAAAAGTAGACTTCCAGGACACATTCCAAGAAGTGGCAGGAACGCTGGGTGCTGTATTGCTGTGCAAGGGGGACTATTTTGAAGGTGATCATGTGTAAACATAGGTAAATAAAGTACTTTCCTGTACACAGAGCTAGTCTTAAAAGTTTTTGATACCACTATGTGTGGGGGTACGAGAAAACCAACTGGAAGTACTTTACAGTACTTTTCTAAAGATCAAAATTCATGTTAGCTAAGTGATTTGTTTCTTATAACATCTTCTCCTTCTTATCCTCAAATCTCTCTTGGTCTTAAGGGATACACTGATTTGTATAAGGTTATAGGGACACATTATGTTGAATGTCCATTGTAGAAAGCGCTATACTAGGAAAGTTGATTGAATGTAACGGAAATTGTTTCCCCTCTAAAACTCATTAAAATAACCATCACATTTCAAACCAAGCAGTCAGTAACATTTACTTCAGGAAAGGTGCTGTTTGTTAGGTAATCTGCGTGTTAATGTTGGCGAGATATTTTCTTCTCTGGT
Source organism: Silurus asotus (assembly GCA_024362625.1). Classification (NCBI taxonomy): domain Eukaryota; kingdom Metazoa; phylum Chordata; class Actinopteri; order Siluriformes; family Siluridae; genus Silurus; species Silurus asotus. Next base: position 946,898 of record MU551630.1, read on the forward strand.
ACAATAATGTTATGTAATAATGTTACGGTATTCCGCAGACGCCCTTATCCAGAGCGACTAAAATCTGAAGAGTTGAGGGTTAAGAGCCTTGATCAAGTACCCAGGAGTGGCAGCGTGTTGGATTTGTGATTTAAACTCACAACCTTCCAATCCGAATTCTCACATCTTATCCACTGATCGAACTTCCACATAGTTAGAATGGATTTGGGCAGATGTCAATTTACTTTTCACTAACAGGTAAAAACAAATGCGTGTGACAGCACGTCACACAGCGAGTGTGGATTCAAACCCAAATATAACGGAAAACTTATAATGGATGCTTCTTGAAAGCTTTTAGTGTGAATAGGCTTTTAGTAGCCTAATTATGTTGAAGAGGGAATGATATGAATAGTGAACCTCTATGAAACTGGGTTGTAAGATATTAAACAAGACTTCATAAGGCTGAGCTTGAAGTCCGAAATATGTCTGTCTTTGTGCTAAGAGAGGCTTTCTGCAGGCAGTAGCGCACATGGATATTTTAAACATAAATTGGTTTGAAAAGTCTCTCTGCATCTGTGAAATTTTACATTATTATTAAAAAAGTTATAAGATCAGTGATCAAAGTTGAATTCATTTTTATTTAATTTTTTCACAGCAGCAAAGCAGGTATAATAAAAAAGTAAGCTAAGCTACTATACTGTTTTAAGGTCTATTTCCATAAAGTTTCCCAATGAATGTACATAAACCAAAGCACATACTTACACAAACCTAAAAAATAATCCAGACTCAATCTATGAAGTTTGGAAGAACATTGTCAACCCCAATATCAAAGTTGGGACACTGTGAAAAATGTAAATAAAAAACAGATAAACCTATATTTTTTCACAAGATAAAATAGAAAATATAACAAATGTTAAAACTGAAAAAAATTTACATTTTACTGATAAAAATAAGGTAATTTTTTAATTTACTGGCTGCAAAATGTCAGTTGGTTTGAGGCAACAAAAGGCTTAAAAACTAAGTGTTACCCAAAAGAAACAGCTAAAGGAACATTTTACATCTAATTAGGCTAATTAGCAACAGGTCAGTATCATGACTGGGTATAAAAAAGTACCTTAGAGCAGGGGTCTCCAATCTTTCCCAGAAAGGGCCGGTGTGGGTGCAGGTTTTCATTCCAACCAGTCAATGGTCACACCTGATAGTCATTGAAAATGAAGATCATTAGATTTGAACAGGTAGGATTTGGTGTGGCTTGGTTGGAATGAAAACCTGCACCCACACCGGCCCTTTCTGGGAAAGATTGGAGACCCCTGCCTTAGAGAGTCTCCCTTAGAAGTGAAGATTGGGATTGAGAGGTTCACCAACCTGCAGAAAACTGCGTCTATAAATCATTGGTCAATTTCAGAATAATATTCCTTTGCATAAAACTTTGAATAATTTGATTATTTCATTTAATACTGTACATGATATCATCAAAATATTTTGAGAATCTGGTGACATTTCTGTTTGCAAGAAACAAGGACGAAAATCAATATTGGATGTCTATGATCTTCTGGCCCTCAGGTGGCAATACATTCATATCAGGTATAATTCTGTAATGGAAATCACTGCATTGGCTCAGAAATACAGTACCTCCAAAATCACTGTCTATAAACATAGTTCAGCAATCCATCCATGAATGTAAGTTATATCTCTATCGTGAAAAGAAGAAGCCATACGTGAACATGATACAGAAACGATACAATCCTCTCTGGGTCAAAATAATAAAAAATGGACTGAGGGAAAGTCGATAGCAAATCAAAAATTTCTATTAATAAAGGAAACCAAGGATGCTGCATCCTCAGGACTAAAGAGGATAGGGATCATCCGGTTTGTTAGCAAAGCTCAGTATAAAAACCTGTATCTCTGATGTATGGGAGAGAGATTAATAATTAGTCATTAGTGCCTATAAAATGGGCAGCTTTCACATCTGGAAAGTCACCATTGCTGAAAGACACATATACTGTTTTTAGCTCAGTAAATGCATCCATCAAGTCTTTTTTCATTGAAGACCTCATTTTTCTGCAAGACCATGTTAAACCACATATTGCATCTATTACAACAGCATGGCTTCGTAGTAAATGAGTCCAGCTGCTGACACCAATTGAAAACATTTGGCACATCGTGAAAGGAAAAATTTGACAAAGACAAGCCCGGACTGTGGAGGAAATAGAATCCTGTATCAGACACAAATGGGACAACATTTTGTTCCAAAACTCCAGCAACTGGTCTCCTCATTTCAAAATGAGGAATGAGATTTTTTTTTTATGGTACATTCCCTCAGTTTAAACATTAATATGTTTTCTATGTCCTATTTGAAAAAGAAAAATAGTTTATGAGATTTGCCAATCATTGCATTTTGTTTTTATTTACATTTCACACAGGGTGCCATCTTTTTTTTTCGGAATTCGGGTTGTATACTATTGTAAATGTTTTTGAAGGTCCATTTTATAACAATCCGCGTATATACAGACGTGTACGTGCAAGAGAACATGCACAACCATATGATAATGCCCAAGGCTAAGCTAGGAGAGAAACACAAGCAAGGACAAAAACATCATGACCTGAGGAACAGACACGTGCGTCACAAGAGAACAAAGACGCTTACGGAAATCGCATTACACTGAATTGATCCTAAATGGACAAATCATGTATCGATGAACACATAATCCTAATAACATGTTAAAATGTGAATTATTTAAGAATGAATTGTCAAGGTGGCCTGCGCCGGCGCATTCTCTGCCTGTTGTTTAGGCTGTAATATTTTATTTTTTTTACTTGGACAGAATTATATTATAAATTAGACTTGGTAGTATTTATTATTAGCTAGATTGTTCTCTGAAAGAATCAGTAGGCTTTGAAAAAAATAATTAATACAATTTTAAAAAGGAGGTAATTATAGGAATGAGTCCCCTGAGTCTGATGATGACCCTGGAGCTGTAAAGTGACAGTGATTTCCTTTCACTGCTGTGATGTTTGTGCAGAGGGCAGAAATAAATACATTTCACATGCTGGAAAAGCAACATGAACAGATGGAAGCTGAATCATATATATATATATATATATGAAGGTTTTTTTTTACACAACAGCGTTGCCGCGATTTGTTTGATGAAGGCATGCTATAAAAATACATACAGTACATGTTTATCTGTCAGGAATCCACCTGCCATGCCCCCTTCGGCCCCCTTCAGCACGTCAGGTGCTTTCTCAGCCGCTTTCTCTGAAGCTCCGCTTCAATCGCGGTCATCTGGTGCTCGTTTATCATCATTACTAGCTCCTATTTAAACTTTTACACTCTCACTGTCCGTTATTGTTGGTATAAGTTGGTTCATATCTGTGGAAACCTGATCATAAGATTCAAATGCGTTTAAAAAAATCTCATATTACAATAACCTCCACTCTTCTGGGAAGATGTTCTCCAGATTCTGGAGGAATTTGTGATCATTCAGACAAAAGGGTGTTAGTAAAGTGAAGTACTAATGTAGGTCTGGAGTGCAGTCAGCATTCTGTTTCATCCCATAGGTGTTCAATAGGTTTGGTTTTAGGGCCCTATAGCAGGCCATTGAAGATTTTTACTCCATGTAAACCGTATCTTCTTTGTTCATTTGAAGGGAAAATTGAATGCTGTAGCTTGCAAACACGTCCTATACACTTGTGTGCCAACTGTGTGGTAACAGTTTGTTGGTGAACCACACATGTCTGGAAGCATCAGCCGATACTTTTGCCAAGTTAGAGTTTTATATTAATATTTTTGTAGGCATCAATATTTTATATTAGTGTAGTAAGCTGGTCCTGCTTAAGCCCTAGTTAAATTTATCGCATGTAAGTAGTGCATAAATATGTTATCTACCTACATCATGAACATCAGGCATGCTTTACATCACAAACTAGCAAAGAAAGCATCAAATAAATGTTCTTACTGAAGAGTCTGTATTCCCTGTACTCACGATGAAGACAAACTCTTCAGTAAGAACATTTAGTACAGCAGTTCCCTTTTTTCATTTTCTCTGCTATTATGATTTTTGATACATTATACAGTTTGACAAATGAATACGTTTGTTTGGAATCAGATCTAATTTCCTTTGCTATTTGTGGTGAGTTATAATATTTCACTTGTAAATAAGATTTTCAACATTTTAATAAATTTGTTAGAAATTTCTATTTCAGGAAGATCATGCAGAAATAAACAAATATTTATGTCATTATTTTATTAGTTCATGTTGATTCATTTGGGTTTCTGAAATATATGGCTTTAGAAATCCCTTCTACACTTTTGTATGTATATATAAAACCAAAAAAATGTTTCATATGAAAAACGGACAATGTATGAGAGGCCATTAGCCGTGCAGCCTGTGCGCATGGAAGTGATTCATTTCTTTGTGATGTCGGAAAACAAATACGTGCGGTCTTGTCGCTTTTTTGATATTGATGTTTGTATGCAAGATGCCTCCTGCCTTCCTGTTCTCAGTCTGCCTTCATTATTCACTTCTTCTACCCACAGTGTTTAGGCATGAGATGTAGCTTCAGGATGTACCTTCAATGATATCAGCAATTTAGGTTTATTGTGCTGAACATGGTTCTGGACTCTATGCTGGAATTATTCTCTTTGTTTCACAACTTCCTTCCTGTCATATCTTTTTGTTTTTTTGACTCTGCTTGGAACAAAGATTCTCTCACAGTTTTTTTCTTTTTTTCTTCAATTACAGCGTGGTGTTGGAAGGCATACATTCCATGAAGCATTGCTGCAAAGGTTTCTGCATTGATATCCTCAAGCGACTGGCCAAAATTGTAGGTTTCACATATGATCTCTACCTGGTGACTAATGGCAGGCATGGGAAGAACATAGATGGAGAATGGAACGGGATGGTTGGGGAGGTGAGAGGCCTTTATATACTCATCTTCCTTCATGCTGTTTATATCATTTGTTCATAAGCATTACTTTTAATATAATGGTACAAAATTGAATGAATTGATTTTAATGCTGTTTTAATTTGCAAGGCTGAAGGATTGAACTGGGATTATTCCAGAGTATTATTCCGGAGTATTCCGGAGCATAAAAAACTTTGCACAGATAGAAACTTGAGCACTGATTCATGCTTCTGTACTGCTCTTCTTCCTTTTTTCTCATGAAAATGATTATTATTGCAAAAATTTGTAGAAGTAGTATGTGTCTACCAGTGTTGGTCAAAGTCCACAAACAATGTATTCGGGTTTAATTTGAGATTCACTCTAGAAAAAAAGCTCTCAAAACTTTCACTTGAGTTAAAATACAGAAGTATGTGCCCTACTTATGCATCGACTTAAGTATCCAGAGTACTATGATTTATTATGGCTGTAATGTTCCTATTATTTTGCTTAATCGCCTCAGTTTATGTGAAAAGACTCGAGTGTTACTCTTAACACAACGGTCTATTAATAAAAAGATTTTAATGAGTCAAACACTGATTGATATATATTAAAATGATCATGAGCCCAATAACTTCTAATCAACGTCTTAAAGCAAATAAGACCATGGGTGTTGTGCCGAGTCAGGAGTTTCTTCCATCCTATATTTCTCTCAAACGATGCTGAACGTTATGTTCGCGCTAAATAGATACGCCAAACAGCAATCAAAACGAGTTCAAAACAGAGCGCACGCTCAACCCTGATTGGTGGCTTGCTGCCTGATTGTACAGTAATTCAAGTTTTTATCTGCTCATACATAAAAAAGACTGATTTCGTAAAATGTAGTTGAGTTAAAAGTAAGATATTTGACTTTAAATGTAGTGAAGTTCAAGTAAAAGTCTCCCTGAATGAAAATACTTTATTAAAGTACAGATATGGGAAAAAACTACTTTAATACACTAACGAATTACATTAATTTTGTTACTCTCCACCATTGGTTTCCAAAGTATTACTATCTGTTCATATATACAATAAGGCAGTGGTCTCCAACCTTTTTTGCGCCACTGAGCGGCCTTTAAAAAGTGGCGGATAAATACAACAAAATAAAATGATACGACCGCCATGAAAACTGGTATTTTTGCTAAATATAATAATAAACATGAATCCAGTGTGGGTTTTTTTGTTTATTTTGCTCGCTTGGGGGTTTCAATTTAGCGGTAATGTATTATGTGTAATGTATTAGCCCCTTTAAGAGGGTAGCGGATGGAGGTAAGACATGTGACCGAAGCAAACATCTTCACATGCTTGAAGAGTGAGTCATAGACAGATGTGGTGGTGAGAATCCGGTAATTTTCTAGAATAAAACATCGTTCAGAATCAGATAATAAATAAAACGAAAAGAATGTAAGTTATGTATTCTTTTGTGCTGTCAATTTGTGGTACCAATTGACCCAGGGGTTGGGGTCACATAAATTAATATACAACAATGCAACAATACTTTATCAGCTAGTTTTAAAGTAGTAAAAGGAGAACACAAATAATAAACAGTTGCATTTTTAGTGCAAAAATCTATACATTAATAGTTAATGCACATCGCAGAGCCACAGGAGTAACATCATTATTTTTATTAGATATCTTGACTTTGTAAAGAATCGTATTTTTACTGTTTTGCCGTTCAGCATTGCTCTGAAACTTTTTTCCGGAGCATAAGTCCTTAAACATTTGATCAGCAGAGATGATATTCTCTGCACTGATATTCTCTGAGTGCTTTCAGAGTCTGGATTCGTGACTTTTTGCAGACCTCCTCGGTGGTGATAAGTGGTGAGGACATTGCTGGAGAGTCCAGCAGCTTGATTAGCAGTTTAATGTTTCCCAGATTATCCGTAGAAGTGGTTCTGCTGGGAAGGCATTTTAGGATGAGTCATGCAGCGAGGTGATTTTATTGTAAGTGGAAGTGCTTTGTAGGCATCTCTAGACTAAGAAGCCGTCTTTGGCAGTAAACCTGGTCCCCAAGTTTAAATAAATAGCTCCTTTAGGATGGTCTAAATCCTTTATCCAAGGTCACTTGGCTTTGTGGTATGCTGCCGGATTGCAAAATCACTATATTTAGGTACATTAACAGTTGAAAGCTGTAAGCGTTTTTTGCTACTTTTGAAGCAAATGAAGAACAAGTCAACGTGTACTTATATGTTGCAGATGTTCCTTCAATTTCTAAGATGACTTAGATTTTCATAACTGTTGTGGTGGTTCTATTATTTACCAGGTGGTGTCCAAACGAGCAGACATGGCAATCGGCTCACTAACCATCAATGAAGAGAGGTCAGAAGTCGTGGAATTCTCGGTTCCCTTTGTGGAGACTGGCATCAGCGTTATGGTCTCTCGGAGCAACGGCACCGTCTCTCCATCTGCTTTCCTGGGTGAGTCATTGTGATCTTGGGTTTTGTTCTAGTACCTTCTCAACCACAGAGCTAAATACACAATTGTCTGCAATTGGTGTAGACCAACATCCCAATCAAAACCATTTAATTTTTCTAAGAATTTTTCCAAATTCTCTATATTCCCATCCTGTTTATTGTGTCTGCTCAGATGCTATGATAATGACGGAAAATTCTGAGCTCAAATCCGACTGTCATAAGCAGCATGTTGGATTTTATTCTGCACTGCTTAGATTGTAAGTTTCATCCTAGTTAGTTGCTTTGAAGAAAAAAGATGAACCACTTTAAGATTTAAATTTTTTCCTAATGTGTATCTATTTCTTTTTCACATTAATTTTCTAAGTTGCTATATCGCATAAAGGTGGAAAATAGTTTATGATGTATTTTAGTTGAAATTTTTATACCCACCAAACATATTTCTGATACACAGACATTACCTCTCAATAACCTTCCTCTTTATCTCCCTGTGTTTGCAATATATCGTATAATTGAAACTGAACTAGGTATAATAATAACTCTATGGAAATTCACAGTATGTGCTCTGTCCTGAGATTGTGAGCAATAATGGAACATTGGTTTTTATCTGCCAAATAACGACTTTTTTTTTATAATCGGAAGAGGTCATTAGCGTTTCAGCAGAGTTTCAACCGGTAGCGCTGTGAATAAAGACTATAATTTTTTTACATTTTATTGAATGGTAAATATAAATGGTGGTGCTTTGCCCTTTTGGCTTTCTACAGACAAACCGCCACTGAATGTCATCCAGAAATGCGGAATAAGACTAAAAGATTCTGACAATGAATCACTAAAACATTACTGAAAATCCAAACAAACTAAAAGAGACAGTGATAAATTGGTGTGAACCAAGTGGAGTAAAAAAGGCTGTTTTCTCATGAGACATCGGAGCAATAAAATGTCAATAACCCTAAGTCAAATCCAGTGTCAAACTAAAATGAGCAGTGTCTAACTGATCAACCAGTTCATCAATGTGTAAGCATCAAATTCTGAGATTCTTCACACAAAACTGGACCCGCATACTCCTCCTTTGGCACAAAGACAATGGAGCGTGACCAGTCATTGTGGGACTTCTCAATTAACCACATATGGAGAAAAAGCCTAGGGCTCATTGCAAAACCACCTGTTTTATGTTCAGGCAATCAGTACTGGCAGGTGCTCACGACCACTCCTTGAGGAAACTCAATGTCATGCTCTATGAGATTACTGTGACCAGCTTAAGGGGAAAACACATAGGAAGTCTCCCCCTGCAACTTTGATCTTTGCGAAAGGAAAAGGTGGTTTCCACACATGAGTGGATTTAGTCTCACTTTTTAGATTCACCTCTGGTACCTTTCGGGGGGGAAAAAATCACTGTGACCAAAACCATGTGGATTTTTCATTTTTTTGGGGGGGAGATTTAGGTGGCTTATCTGCAATGCATTGCCTCTATCTGGTTACCTTATCTAATTGTCAATGCCCCGACTGGAAGAAACCCTTTTGATCTCAAAGTGAAAACTTGTGCAGCCAAGTTCTCCCATTTATACAGCCATGGCTGACATTCTTCAAGCTATAGCACAGCATTTGATGAAATCATTCCACTAATCATTCCATTATCCATTTGAGGATGGTAAGAGCTTGTACAATTTGAGATAATTTCTAATCATTCGTTAAAATCTGTGAAGTGTGCATAAAATGAAAAAGTGTCCTGGATGGACAGAAAATCTTTCAGTATATTGAGCATGGAGATCACTCTGAAGAGTTCCTTTACAACACAAAGTTTACAGATTCTTCTCATGTGGCACTAATCCCTCGTTTTCCACTGCATAATCCACTAAGTGAGCTCAGGGTGGCTCAGGTTTTCATCCCATTACACTACATACCAATATCTCCCACTAGCACACTAGCCCCTAAAATTTAGGCAATTATTTCCAAAATTAAGTGGATGTTTGAGGCACGGACGAACCACCATCCATATTTTATGCTTGTTATGTCGCCAAAATTGAATGATGGCACCAGAAGTCATTAATGAATATCCCCATGCACATACATCATCTTCATCTTTTTTTTTGGTTCCTCAGTCAGCAGCTACCTGTGACAGGCATTGTAAAGGTGCTAGCCAAAAACAAATGGTTGGCTGCCCTTGCTGAGGTTAGGGTCAGAGATAACCTTGCTCGTTATTAGCTTTGTTTGCTAGCTTATGTCTGTAGTGCGTGGAAATAGCCAGGAAAGATTCACCAGTGGTGGACAAGCAATAGGTGGATGGACTGGAAACAGCACACAGTAAGAAGAAAAAAATATTGATCATGTCATCAAATAAATTAAAACTAAAGTAACAAGTCTGGTTTAGAATACCAGAAAAATCTACTTAAGTACAGTAACAAAGTAACTTTATTACTTCCTATCTTTGGTTAGGGTCTTAAAACTCTGCCACTATTTCTCATGAGCTCGACTTTCTGTATTATAACCTTCTATAAACTATGATAACAGTCAAAACTTGGTTTGCATGCCATCTCTTCAGAGAATTGAACTGAAAGTAACTTACTAGGGCCCATAATTTTAAGTACAGTAATGCTCCACTTTACCGTGGTTCGAATCTCGTGCCCCCTCGGTTTATCGTGGAATTGCGTTTGCCACATAATTCATTTGTTTGGCTGATTTTCCAAAAAGACCAAAAAACTTATAGGGAATTTTATGTTTCAGTTTTTATGTTTCAGTTTTATGTTGAAATAATAATAATGTATTAAAATGTTAATACAGTACATTACTGAATACATAAAATAGCATTTTTGGGGTGGTCCGTTTCCCTTTTTTTGGTTTATCGTGGGCGGTTTTGGAACTTAACCACCGCAATAAATGTGGGATTACGGAAAAAAGGAACCTACACAACATCAACAAATATATTATATTGTTTTTATAGCCATGTGTGTTTTTTCCCCAATCTGTTACCACAAATTTGGAGACACACAACAGATCCATAAAGGTATGGTTTACATTGATTGCAGTGGAAGATCTTGAGTGTCCTGCTTTAGAGCACTGACCTCAACCCTACTGAACACTTTTGGGATGCATTGCAATACTGATAGCAATACTGATAGCACCCCAGGCCTTCTCTCCCATAACACACAAAATCTAGAGTAACATCTTCCCAGAAGAGTGGAGGTTATTATATCAGCAAATGGGGACTATATGCTAAATGGGATGCTCAGAAAACACTAATCTTGTTGTCAGATGCTCACAGAATTGAGCCTAAGTGGTGTATCTAAACTGTGATAGGTTCAGAATAACTCAAAAAATACAAATATACAGTTACCACTTTGTTGAGACTTGAATTGGAAATTCAGATTTTCTTTTTAGAAAACACCAAAGCAGTAGTTAGGAGTGGAAATGACGCATATGGTCAGGTGTCCACATATTTCAGATGTCCACATATAGTGCATATATAACTCTCCCTTTATTGTGGCTACAGTAGAAAGTCACCAAACAGTAATAAAGACCACGTGTTTTAGATTAAATGCATGTTGTGCTTGAGGGAGAAAAATCTGTACAAGTCATTTCCTGTACATATATCTAAACTCGTGATCTGATAAATATACAGATGACAAAAGAAAAACCTAAATGAATGAGGGCAGATGACTCCAGGCTGGTGTAAGACATGATGCAATTAATCAGTGAACATGGTACCATGCTTTGTTCCACTTTAGAAAATGCTGAGCAGGTCAAGTTGACCTTTATTCTGCATCAAGATGTTCACTTTGGGCACGGATGGCAGGAGATTCAGTCGCAAAGATTGCTCAACTGGCTTCAATAGGAACAGTGGCTAAAATCTCATCTACATTTAGATTGACAAAAAAGATCACCTTGCTCAGGTGACAGCTCACATTCGAGAGTTCACTGGTGCAAAAAAAAGCCTAGTCATTGGTCTACATTTACACTGATCTGCATTTGGCAGACATATTTTTCCAGAGTGACTTGAATTATCTTGTTTATGGCTGAACATATTAGTGTTAAGGGTCTTGTTAGGGGCACAGGAGCAGAAGCTTGGTGGTGCTACGATATGAAAAGACAACTAATTTACTATTTCCATACATAGGAAAAGTAATTTTTGGCAAACTCTTTTGTCAAAATGAATTGGCCATAGCATTGGGTACCATACCATCAAGAGAACTACAGTATATAGGCATAGCCTTTACACTCAGGGTGCTTGGGACAGGTTGGTGCAGTGACAACATGGTTTGCTGGCATGGTTTGGATCTACTTGGTGAGGGTGGCTGCAAATTGATTCAATTAAACCAAGTTATTCTGAAAATGATGTAAAGTTTTTTAATGCCTTTCACAGTCGCTAAACCTCAACCCAATGAAATACCTATAGGAGATTTTGGACATATTAGAGAGTGCTCTCTAGACAACCATTACACCTCCCGGAGGAATGAACTTCCAGTGCAGGTCCATGGCATTTCTGGCGTCTTTAGCAATCTGTCAGCTCTTGATGGCATTCTTTCAGCTTCTGGTGGCATTCTGGCAGCTCTTGGTGGCATTTAGCCGGTGTATTACACAATTAATCCTGAGTTTTGATTTCTGTGTCAAATGTTTATCTGGATCCATTGAACAATGAGTATCTTGCCTTTATGTGATGTTTTTTTTCATGTGATTCATATTTTTTTTTTTTTCTGGCTCCCCACCCTTGTTGTTTTATTCGTTACCCCCAACACCTCCCCAACCCCACCTGTATACTTTCCTTCTTGTTTACAATCAGAGCCTTACAGTCCTGCAGTATGGGTGATGATGTTCGTCATGTGCCTGTCTGTGGTGGCCGTAACCGTTTTTATCTTTGAGTTTTTCAGCCCTGTTGGATACAACCGAAGTCTACAAAGTGGAAAGAGTAAGTGAAATTATTCAAAAGGATTTTTTTTTTCCCTCCGGCACATCTAGAAATGAAATCAGCAGTGCATAACTTTGGTTATTACCAGACTAAAATATGCAGTAATTTTTTATAATAATCTAAATCAGCAGAGCATGTCTGATTCTGCGTTCATACTGTACAGTCTTTTGCCTGCATTTCCTCCTGCCGTCTCTAAGTTGTTCTAATGTTTGTATTTCTCTCTCAGTGGCAGGAGGATCTAAGTTTACAATAGGAAAATCCGTGTGGCTGCTGTGGGCTCTGGTTTTTAATAACTCAGTTCCTGTAGAAAACCCGAGAGGAACCACAAGTAAGATCATGGTGCTGGTTTGGGCTTTCTTCGCTGTTATCTTTTTGGCAAGCTACACTGCCAACCTGGCTGCCTTCATGATCCAAGAGGAGTACATAGACACAGTGTCTGGCCTCAGTGACAAAAAGGTAATTTAATTATACTTAAAGTGTTTTTATTTTATATATTTATTCTTTTTCAGCAGGATTTTACAATGTATCATTTTTATTATTTTTTTTTTTTTTGCTGTATTGATTTTTATTAGTATTTGTAAGAAAAATTATATTTATATTTACATTTAAATGAATGGCATTTAGCAGATTTAAGATAACATCATTCTAAATTCTGTTGAGATGAATTATAGCACACTTTTAATATATATACAAAGACAAGCAGAGAAAAAAGTGTCAGATTAAGTGTTTCAGGAAGAGGAAAGTCTTTACCCATCGTATGCAAAGTAAAAAAAAATATACTTCCAAGCTCAATGCTTTCAGGCCTGGACAGCTACCTGTGTCAATGGAAACTGGTCTTGCTGACTGGCAGACCACAGGAAGTAAAGACAACTCCATGTCCTCTATGGCAACTGACATCCCACAAGGATGAATGCTTAGCCCATTGTTCTCCAATTTCATGCACAACTGTGTCGCTCAATGGTCATCCTGAAGTTTTTGAAGAGTTCATCCTGAAGTAATAACACTACTGTCCTAAGCCTCAACGTACAGACAACAGATCAGAATGCTGGTGTAACAAAAACCTCAGTGCAAATTAAGCTAAAGAGATAATTGGTGATTTTCAGAAGGTTAAAGAGGAAGCGCATGCTTCTTAACACTTTTATAGTGCTGTTGTGAATAGATTCACAGTGAAACTTGCTTCGTCTGCCCAATAACATCCTCACAAACTTCTGCTGTGGTACTACTGAGAGTCTACTGAGTTTTGGCAGATGCACTGCTACCAATCGTAAAGCCCTGCAGAGAGTATTAAAGGCAGCTGAGTGAATGTAAGGTGGCAAACACATCACTAACTTTAGTTTTATGGGACATTTACCACTTTATTCTCAGTTGCTCGGTTACTGATGGCACATAATAAAATATCCTCTGCTGCACTTTTAACTATACTGTACATTCTCAGTTATTCTTTGCGGCTCTCTTAGTAGATATTGTCCCTTGTGCTATTTGCCTTTATTTAATTAATTACCTAGTTTTCTTTAAAAAAAAAAATAATATATATATATATATATATATATATATTATTTTTTTATATAATTTTTTTTTCTTCTATACATGTGCCTTTTAAAGAGATTTTTTAGGTCTCACCACAAGCATGTTAATTGACAATAACCTCCAGCCTACTGTGCACATGAAAAATAAAAATGACTTTGACTTTGACTTTAATATTTATGCATTTTTTATTCCATTCCTTTCCTGGTGGGGGTTGTTGTGGCAACAGTCTGAGAAGGTCAACCCAGACCGGCCATAGATTCTGTCATCTCCAACATATTGTCTTCCAACCCAACCCTTCAGTATAATCTCTCCAGAAGGTCCTGGGTCTGACTCTTATATCATCATTCGTTTGAATGTTTCTTTACCCGGGCATCCTTACCCAAAACCGCCTTAACCGTATTCTACTATTTCATATGAGAAGACCCTCTACTTCAAGCCTTTCTAGATCTGCCAGTCTTCTTACTCTAACACAGAAATTATACCCAGAACCCTGCCAATTTTGGCCTTATTCTTCTTCAGTTCTCACACTCCAGCACTCATAAAAATGTTCCCTGGATATTTAAAATCTTTCTCTAGGACAAGGTCTATCCTATCGCCTATAGAGAACATTCTACTGTCTTCCTGGAAAGAATCATGCCCTTAAAAATAGAGATGTTGGTTTTCATCCTGGCTGCTTGACTCACAGCAGCAAAACATTCATATTGGACGTCTAACGTCAGTTGATGCCAAGAGAGCAACCTCACCTGGAAATATACTGGACCCTTTTCGAACACTGACTGTGCCTTTTTCTTTCTGGTTCCAAGAAACAACATACCGGAATGGAGACAAATGTTCATACAAATATATAATCACAGCAGTGGTGCATACACTTTTAGTGCCTTTCACAATGTCAAGGCACACCATCATAGGCCATCTCTTAATTCACAAAACACATGTGGACTGGTCTGGACCTTTGAGCTGAATCTTTATCGTTGGGAAGAAGGTGAAGTACGCATGAGCCAAATCTGGCAAGTAGAGTGGGTGCGGAAGTAAGATCATGTTGTTTCCGGCAAGAAATTCGGTGACAATCACAGCTCCCAATGTACACAGGACGATGTCTTTTGGCACCCTGACTTATGAAGGTCGGTGCTTCCTGTGACTATGCGTGCAGCCTTGTGCTGCCATCTGTTGGCATGTTACAAAACTAGTCTTGAAACTTTTTGATACCGCCGCGTAATTCCCATACATTTTGAACAATTTTATTGATAAATAGAAATATAATTGAATCAAAACAGTAGTTTAAATAACAAATTAAATACACAGTTGGACTATCCTGTTGTATTGTGGGAAATTAAAACCTTTTATATATCTGTTTAGATTTTCCCACTTTTTTTTTTGCCTGTAGTTCCAGCAACCCACCGAGCAGTACCCTCCTCTTCGCTTTGGCACAGTCCCAAATGGCAGCACGGAGGAGAATATTCGCAGCAACTACCCTAACATGCATCAGTTTATGGTGCGCAACAACCAGAGAGGAGTTGAGGAGGCCATAGACAACCTCAAGACTGGGTGAGCAGATGATATCTCTTGACAAAGAACTGGAGCTAATAAACACTTCATAATATAAGCATTGACTTTCATAATAAGCTACAGGATTTGTTCATAGTAGTTAATTCTGTGGAGCCTTAAGTAATACTGTATAAATTGGGCGGATTTATAGGATATGGATGCAAAAGCTGTGTTAATGTGTTGCAGACCAAAAAAAAAAAAAAAAAAAAAACGAAATAAAAAAAAGACGACATCAATTGTCTTATAGCACAGCTCCTGAAACCATCAAGCTGACTAATGGTGTACTGGAAAATTTAGATTTCCGTTAATGTAGCATGAAAGGCAGATGTGGGTTACAACGTGGATCACAGCATAGGCATTAATTATTTTGTCGGCTGTCGAATTCTGTCTATCTCAGAGTGGGTGTGAAAGCACACCCTTTGTGTGAAGCCACTGGAAGCACCATAATTGCACTGAAATTACTACTTTTTTCTAAAACACAAGTTCCCAAAAAACGATGCTTTTTGTTTTGTTTTTTGTTTGAAATGCCGTTTCGAACAAGGATGAAGGATCATTCTTCTGTAGTAGTTACATAGGTATTTCAACAGTGCACATTTTTCAGTTAACATAAGTTATGTAAGGAATCTCCTTTCAGGAAATAGCTACTTTTAATATAAATATGCCGTTATAATTATATATATATATTCAAATATTTATATAACACATTTTTCTTGGAATTAGTTAAATAATTAAATGCAGTTTCCACTATTTGAAATTTGTTCTTTAATTTATAAACTCAAAGATCACAATTTGAAGCCCCTCGTATATAGGTCCATTTTCAACAATCGGTTTTTAGTGATTTTTTTCTTTTTATATTAAATATTGTGACCCTCACTACTTCTCTCTCTCTCTCTCTCTCTCTCTCTCTCTCGCTCTCTCTCTCCTTAACAATTAACCATTTTCTCCTCCCTCATTCGATGGCACTTTCTACTTCTTTACACTTACAGCAAACTGGATGCTTTTATCTACGACGCGGCTGTGTTAAACTACATGGCACGGAAAGATGAGGGTTGTAAAGTGATGACCATTGGTTCAGGAAAGGTGTTTGCCACTACAGGATATGGCATCGCTCTGCACAAGAACTCACGCTGGAAGCGTCCTCTAGACCTTGCTTTGCTGCAACTGGTGGGAGATGGTGAGAAGATGGGATAGATGTATTTAATGCTAATGTAAAAGAAAATTGTTATATCTATTGCCATAAAAAGTCATAAGAATTTGGGGAACAATGGATTCCAGTTAGTGATGTAGGATGTTATACCAGTATACTGTGATAAAGAATCTAAAACACCAGTGTTATGGTATTCCAGGTAAAGGCAATGCAAGGGGAAAAGAGTATTTTAGGTGGCTCATTCTTTTTTTACACTTTAGAGCAAATAAATCGGTGAAAATCTGACACATCAGGTATTTTGATTTTCAGGAAGCTGAAATGGTAATGGTTGGAGACTGAGCTCTCATTTTACAACATAAGGCAAGATCAAGGTCAGAATAATAAAAGGCAGTAGTCGGGTGAATCAGTCAAATGAGTCAATTTGCCAAATCAAACAGACATAATATCTATGATAATCTATCAAATATGTAAATAAGGTAAACAGTATAACATTTACTAAAAGAACTTCCATTTCACTTTCAACATTAAGAGAGTGGGGATTGAACCTAAGACCTTATACATGCTAAGCATGCTACGCTACCATTGAGCTACATCCCCCTGAAAGGAGTCTCTTCGGTGAGATGAATTAACTAGCAAGCTGGCTAGCTTTCCTGCTTTGCAAATAAATATATCACAAAGCTGATTATTCACATGATTAGAATATTAAAGAAAGTATTAACTGTATAATATATAAAACTGGTAATTGGCTGTGAAATCAGACATTGAGCACCATTATATAACCATTATGGCATGATTCTCATTTCACAACACCTCTGTGAAGATTTGACTGTGAGATTAGTAGTTGAATCAGGATCCTTCTATCAAAGCATTGAATCTTCGCCTATTCGGGGTCACCCCAATATATATCATTCATAATGGTGATGTGAGCCTCCAAAAAGCCATTTTTCCAGTTTTTATTAAAGTCTTTTGATGAGTATTTTCATTAAAAAAAGTTGGACTAAGTTAAAGGTTTTCACATGAAAATTAGAAGAGTCTCAAACATAATTAAAATAATAATAAGTAGCCAAAGGGTTATGCCAGTAAAGACTATTTAAGCAATGCAAATATGACCCTTTTCGATAAATGTAATAAATGTGTATCCCATTGCATGTTCAACTGGCTAATATTATATTTCTGCTTTTGATAAATTGCCAAACTGACCAGGGGCTAATTTACTTGAGTATATAATTTATAATTATTAGTATTACTATTATTATTTTTTTTATTGTTGATTTGCTCAAATGTAATTTAATGTTATGACATTCCGAGCTATAGAAAGAATAGTTCTTCTAACAAATATTCTGCAAATGCTCTCGTCTTCTGTGTTCTTCATGGTGACTTTTTTTCTGCAATGAATGAATTATTGGATATTACCAGGCATCACTCTGGAGCTTTAATCTTGAAAACACTGCCTGTCTTACAATACTGTAGGAACCAACCTATTTTAGATGTTCATCAAAGCTGTTATTATCTTCGTCCATACAATGTTGTCTGCCATATGGGCTTCCTTTTCTTTCCTGTTTTTTTTCCCTATTACTCTATTTTTCATCCTTCAAGTCAATTATAATGTAAACCAGACAGCTAGTATTTTCACCTCTTCTAAAGAATATATGACTTGGATTTTGAAAGGTTTTTAACCTTATTCCTTTACTTTCTTCCTTTCTTGTTTAAATGTATTTTTTGAGATGCCTAAGTTGCCCAGGCCCGGGTATTTTCTCATCTAATTTTATGTTTTTGTTTGTGTGTTTGCTGTTTTTTCCAGATGAAGTTGACATGCTGGAGCGCCTTTGGCTCTCTGGAATTTGTCATAATGATAAAATTGAAGTGATGAGTTCCAAACTGGACATAGATAACATGGCAGGAGTGTTCTACATGCTACTGGTTGCAATGGGTTTAAGCCTTTTGGTCTTTGCCTGGGAACACCTGGTATACTGGAAGCTCCGCCATTGCTTGGGTCGTTCAAAAGGACTGGACTTCCTGCTGGCTTTTAGTCGGGTTAGTAAATGAAAACTTTACATTATAATTAAGAAAAATGTTATATCAAGATAGAAACTATTCAAATAAAAAATCACACATACTCTTTTTGATAAATACTTTTTCTACATTTTAGATTTTATATGTTCTATTGATGCATTTTTTTAAAGCTTTTGGATTGGTATGTGTCAAGAAGGCAAAATCTAGCCTTTTCTTTAATATATCTTTTCAGGGAATGTACAGCTGCTGCAATTTTGAAGATGAAACAACCACTGTAGGTAACCAAACGGCACTTCCACAATACCATCCCATCTCCACCATGCCTCCGCCTGCTCCGCCTCACATGGTCAGTGCAAATGTTACCAACTCTTCCATCGCAATGGCACAACAACAACAGCAGCAAAAGCTTCACCAGCAACAGCAACAGCCAGTGTACAATTCCCTTCTTCCTGGATCTCTACCAACAGCTGGGCATTCAGGCATGGCTCTTGGGCCTTCGAACAGCCCGATACTTGGGGCACCTATGCCATGCTCCACATTTTTACCTCGTCACGATCGACGACTAGCTGTGGTGGATAGGTGGACACGTCCAAAAGCAGTTCCTGAAAAGACAAGTGCCATTAACAGTGGAATCACAGATGTTGCACAATTCTCACAGGTCCTGCTTCCACAGTGGGCTGCAGTGAGTGGAGGAGAGGGAGGTCTGGATGAATATAAAAGATACTATGGCCCAATTGATCCAGAGGGATTGGGGGTCTCTGGAGACCCACAAAGTGTAGTTTCCCAAACTCCAAAAACCACACATCAAACAAAGCCTTTGGGGAACCCACGGTTGCCACAAAAAAAACAACCCTCTGGACATTTACCCATAAGCCCAGCTTTGCCTCATGCATCTCCACCACAGCAGTCTATCTGGAGGAGAAGCAGTGTTACGAAAAGAAAAGGCTCTGGGGGACCACTATACGAAAACATCCTTCCTTTAGGACGGAGAGGTGGGGGCAGGTATGGAGGGAGGGATGGAGCAGGGAGGAGAGGTCGTCGTCCTCCTCCTTTGCCTCTTCCTATGCCTCTTCCCTTCTCTTCTCCTAACCAAATTCCTCTTTCACCCTCACCTACTGTGCACTACATTTCCACCTCTTCTAGCACATCCAGCTCCTCCTCCACGTCTTCTTCTGTATCAGTCTCACGATCTAATTCCCCTTCCTACTCCACTTCTTCGTACTCATCACAAAGTTTCAAATACAGGGCAGGTGAAAGAGAGGCCTATGATGAGTTTGACACAGATGAACTTACAGAGGAGTCAAGCCTTCTTTTGGGTAGGAGAAAAAGTCGTTCACACATGTCATCTCGGTCCCTGCCCTGCAGTCCACCTCCTCCCATACCACCACGTAAACCTTGCACACAGAAGCCACAAATGAGGGACAGTCCCGCCAGCCAGCTGGCACAACTCCAGGAGTGGTGGGCTTCATGGGGGGAAAAAGAGAGAGCTAGAAGAACAGGTGGTGGGAGAGGTAAGGACAAAGAAGAGAAACGGTATTATAAAGAAAGAGAAAGGGAGAGAAGGAGGAGAAAGAAGAGTCGAAAGAAAAAGAAGAGGGGAGAGCGTGAAAGAGAGCGAGAGCACAAAAGACATAAAGTAAAAAAGAAAAAAAAAAAGGACGGGAAAACCAGGAAAAGGGAGAAGGAAAAGCGGCCAGGTCAAGAAGAAGGTGAACTTGATGGTAAAGAGGTATTTGAAAAGGGGATGGAACAGAATCTGCCGACCTACCCTGAACTCAGGCGTAGCTCTTTCCAAAAGAAGAGTGAAAGCTCTATACGGAGTTATGACTGGGACATAAAAAGAGAGGGAGGGAGGCGAGAGAGTGATAATCAAGAAGGTGGTGATGAAGAAGGGGCTAGGAGAAAAGAAAAGCACCACAGGAACCCTCAGTCCTATCACCATTCAAGGCCAAAGTCTAACAGTAAGCGCTATCCCACTTCAAGTAAAAGCTCAACATCAGTTAAATTTTGGGGGAATACACATTCTGAAACTCCATCTTCTTTTCTTCCTCTTTTTCCTCTTAACTATAAAAGAACACAGTCTTTTGGGTCTGAAAGAGAGGAACATGGAAAAGGAGGTGAAATTCGTCCCCTTTTAGGTAAGAACGGAAGAGGTAAGACCTACTCCAGAGAAGGCTTGTCATTTCATGAATGGGATTCAGAAGAGGAGGATGGGGAAGAATCAGAAGAGCGAGACAGAAATGAGGAACGAAGAAGAAGAAGACGAGAGAGCAGAGTAATCGAATCCGAATCTGAAAGGGAAAGAGACAAAACTGTTGAGATCTATACAGATGATGAGGGCTCTTCAGGTGAATTTGGCAAGTTTGAGAGATACTGGGAAGGGCATGAAGGAAGGGCCGTTGGAGGCATTGGGGGTGGAGGCTGGTTTTTTGGCACCTATCCTTCTAGGGAGAGAGCGGGCAGTATAAACAGTAGAGACGACCTTTTTACAGGAGGTAGAGAAAGTAGCTGTGGCTTTGGGGGAGGCTCAAGATGGGGGTCTGGAGGTTTAGGATCAAATCAATGGCCACCAACACCTTTGACTCCTCCACCACCTCGGAGATATTGGTCTGTGGACAAATTACCTGTAAAAACTGAAAAGAAGTCTAAGAGGAGATCCCAGGAGAAAAGTGAATGCCATACTGCCTGTTCCTGCCAGTCACCCCACCACTACAAGTGGAACCGAGTGACCTCTCGTAGTCAAGAGGACCTGCTGCCTCACTGCCAAAGTTTCAGCAACATCAACCGGCCAAAATGGCAGTCCTCCAAACCAGACCAAGCTCAAGGCCAAGTCAAGTCTGGAAGTCAATCAAACCTCAGTGTTCATAGATCACAGCATTCTGAGAGGTCAAGAGAGATATCATCTCCTCAGACTCTACCGCCATCTTTGCCAGCCCCAATGGTCCCAGCTCTTCCTGCACCTCCATCATCCTCCCACCCAGTTCATGTTCCTCTACCTACCTCCTCCTCCTCTGTTTCATCGCCATCAGCCATTTCCTCAACAACTGGTGCCCTGCAGCCCTCCTCGATATCCTCCTCCAGTGCCAAGCTCCAGTACCAGAGACTGTGTTCAGTGCCCCAGCCACAAAGGTACCAATCACCACATCTTCCGTTCAAAACCAAGAGTTTGTGCTCACGTCGGGACTCTGCCCACTTCTCCAGTGTGGAGAGTGAGGTCTGAGGCATAGAATCAAAAAAGAGACATCAGCAAACAGTCTGAGCCAATTTGTTTTTTGTTGGTTTTATAACGGTGAGATGGGTCCCTTCATTTCTTGCACAAGTCTTTGTTG
Source organism: Silurus asotus (assembly GCA_024362625.1). Lineage (NCBI taxonomy): Eukaryota > Metazoa > Chordata > Actinopteri > Siluriformes > Siluridae > Silurus > Silurus asotus. The sequence goes on from MU551630.1 coordinate 968,672, forward strand.
TGCTATTGAAAGAAAGGTGGATCTAGGTATATCACATGTGGCGTTTCTTTTTATACTGCATAAGAATGGTACTACCTTTCTGAGAAACCTCTCTCTGTTCAAGAGGATTTATCTAAATGTGATTGGCTGTGCTTTTCTCAGTTTTATGGGGCACTTGGGTAGAATGGTTGAATATTCTGAACGGAATGTGGTGTTTGACCGTTGTGGTGCTTGTGGACTCAGGTGTGACCCTTGGATCTCAAGGGGAGATTCAGAGGCAGAATCCTTTTAATAACCCCCCACAGTGTTATCCTCACCCTTTGTTTATGCTTTGAATTATGCCATTGTCCTTGCATTTGTATTTCAAGAGATGCATTCATTACAAAAAGGTAGCAGCTTTGGGTCCCTCTTTGGTCTCCCCCTACCTCTGCAGACTCGTTTTAGCATTCTGGTTGTAAACATTTTTATTTTCTTAACAGGGTAAGACAACTTCTACTGATCAGTGTATGACTCCTTGAAACCCACTGAAAAAACTCGAGTTGAGCTACTGCACAGTCATATTTAGATCTTATTTGTTTCCCTTAAGCAATACATAATTCTCATCGATATACGTGTCTACTTTGTGGTTAAGACTTTGAGAAACATAAGCACTGTGCAATATTATAGTGAGGGCACACACAGCATTTCAACTACCTATAAAGCGGCAGCCCATCCCCTCACAACTGAATGTACATGTTGCCATGACAACACAGTGTGCTGCAACCGAGTAACTAAGGTCGTAGCTTCTTCTTTTTTTCTTTTTTTCTTCAAGGTAATAATCCAATTTTAGTGTTTTGGGTTAACTTGTTTTAAGTGCAAAAACAAATAGCTAGCCATATGGAGCGCTGTACCATCAACCACATTCTATGTTAGATTTAGAACTTGCCATTATTCAGATCGCGAAAAAGCAAGAGAGCACTGTTTACAGTTAAGCACTGTGTTTTTACATGTTTTTTCTAACTGCTCTGCTTTGTCACTTTACTAGCTGTTGTGATCCATACTTAAGTAGGTCATGCAGATTACAGCAAATGTGAATAATAACAACCAGACACCAGAAATTTTTTGGGCACTTTAAAAAGAAAAAGTAAAAAAAAAAGATTAGAATATTCATGGAAGATCTGGAAAAATGTTTCATTTATATTTTGCTATTAGCTTTGTGATTGTTATAATTGACCATTAATACTGATAAGGGCATCTGCACGTTGGAACCAGGACTGAGTCAAATATGAACTCGAATATATGTTTGTAGCAATTCCAGAACTTTTCCATAATCATAAAGTTCTAAAATTTTTATTTGACTTTTCCCCCAGTTCAAGTATTTTAAAAAGCATTCTTTTACATGTAACCCCCACCTTGAAAAAAAAAAAATACTAATAATTTTTACGCATAATTGACTCAGTCCTAATCACAGACCAACGGGGTTATTTAGCTTTTTTTTGTGTGCTTGTGACTGCATCTGAGCCATACTAAGCTTATCTATTGTATGCCGAGCTTTTAAAAAAAAGTACTAATTGGATTACAATGTTGACGAGCTGAACAATGTCAAGATACTGTGCGCTAAACCTTCAATGACTGTGATGTACAGATCAAGAGCACAGTAAAATGTATTTTAAATCCTCAAAAGCCAGAATCAGTGACCCATTACTTGAATGTCACACATTTTCTCGACAACTCATATGCATTGTTTATCTTGACACTAAACTTGGACACCTGTCAGCTTATATGTACATCATTTGATTCCGATTTTGACTGTTGTGCAATACTTGTCTAGATTTCTTTATATATAGATGTACCTCATATATATGTGTTTGTGAAGTTTAGATAGCAATAGAGAAATATGTGTTCAGCATAACAGTCTAGCTGAAAACAAAAATATAAGTTTCACTCATGTATTTGACCAGATTTAATGATAAAGATGTGCTCTATATACACAAATATATATATATATATATATATATATATATATATATATATATAAGCTGTTTAAAGATTAAGAATTGTCTAAAAAAGTCTCACAAATCTTCATCAGAGGTGCAAAACGTAATTTGTGAAGGTCATTGTCAATTAGAATATAATGGCGTAACATATATATATATATATATATATATCTCGAAGATATATGTTTATTCTATACATTTATTCTCTATAAATTTTGTCTTTTGTCTTTGTCTGTCCTCTTTTGTCTTACACTCACTGATATCAGAGACCAGTGTCCTACTGTGTTGCACAGCTGGCCATTGACCACTATGTGAAAACGTTACAACTGATACCGTGAATGTGTGTGTGTGTGTGTGTGTGTGTGTGTGTGTGTGTGTGTATGTGTGTGTGTGTGCCCTGACGACCATGTCACTGTAGTTCGGTTGTGATGGTGGGATAGAATATTTTTGGAATAATAAAAAGGTTGAACTGGCTTTTTAAGGAGCATGTATGTTTGAGCCACAAGCTTTGCATTATGCAGTATGTCTCACAGGAAGGTGGCTTAGAAGTATATGCGGATTTAGATACAAATCTGTGATTGTGTGTGTGTGTGTGTGTGTGTGTGTGTGTGTCTGTGTGTCTGTGTGCGTCCCAAGATACAGTGAATATACTAAACATATATATGCACACACACCGAACACATCCACACACACACACACACACACACACACACACACACACACACACAATGCTGCTCTGTATTTCTGTATGATGTAGCTGAGCAGAGCCACTTTTGTTAAATGCCACTCTGTGCCAGGACAGCTGTGCCCCATGCTACTTTGTTGGATTTCTTGTGCCATTTTCCCCTCTCTCTGGGGAAGTCACAAAGATGTGATGCGCTGGGCCACTTAATCTTGGAAGAATATTCTATGCTGTGCTGCAAACAGTGAAAGAATAAAAGATTTTAATACAATGCAATGACTGTCATTTTTGTTTGTATTATTGTGTGTGTGTGTCTCAAATGAGAGAGAAGAAAAAACATGTATAAACATTCTCATTTATTATGCCAGCACAAGGACAGAACACTTTGAACAACTCCATACTAAAAATGAGCCCGGGCTCAACCAACCACACAACCTGGAGTGGAATGTACAATAAAGAATATATTGAACCATTTGGAAAATTGGTCAATAAAAAAAGTGAAAAGGGCAAAGCGCTCAAAAAATAGAAGGTCTTGTGGCTCAGATGGAATATACAATGCGGTTCTGAAACATCAAGATATTGTCCTGAGGACATTATATCACCCCAGTTTTAAAATAGGTGGCAACCCAAATGATTACAGGGATATTACAGTAAGCAGCAACTTCTGTATATTATTCTGTAGTATAATACTACATAGTAAACGTCCTCCAAAAACATAACCAGAGGTCGAACGAACGTGGCTTTTACCGATAGCTAGAATGAATTTTACTTGCTGATTAATCAATCGATTTTTATAATTGGATACTGGATTAAAAACATCAAAGCAAAACACTTCATGTTAAAAAATACTGTACTTTATTAAAGAAAGAAACAGTAAAGACTCATGTAAATATGTTAAATGAAATAAATATGAAAAAATGAATTCTATGAAAAAATAATAATGTAAATGAAAGATGCATTTAAACAAAAAGTAACATTCCAAATAAATAAAAACATTTACATTCGAAATTGAGTACAAATTTTTTTTTAAATAAACAGCATTTGACATCAGTGATTAGCCGCTAGAGGCCACTCTAGTTCTTTATTATGCAACCCGGAAAAACTATACGTATGGATTTTAACTATAGGTGGCGATAATTCACACAATTAGATTGAATTCATGCCCAAGCAGAAATCAACTGGCTATATTTACACTCTAAATACACATTTGTTCATGAAAACACCAAAAAGCTTGGTCTTAAAAAAAAAGATTTTGATGCAGTTTTATGATACTCATCAGAGAGGAAGAGAAGGAAAGATATGAGACATCATGAAGGACATGCATAAAGAGAACATCGGCTGTGTTAAATCATTGACTAGACATGGGGAGATCATCCCAGTTGCAGCCTGAGCCCAATTTAGGCTGAACTGGCAATAATCCTTTAAGAAACATCTGGGACTGGATTGACCCTCAGGCAGCGAGATGAAATGTCTGCTATATTCATACAACCATTTGCTGGTTATGAAAGCCTCTAAACATCAAAAATGCCTCTAAACATCACAAAAATCCAGAGCTATCATATTTCAAAAGAGAACACATCTTCATGGAAAGCATCAGATATTTACATTTTAAACCCATTAAGTGATAATCTCTGAATCTATCAAATTTGACAAACATGGAAATCTCTATTTAACACATGTGGCTGAAAATATTTGCTAGCAGCATGAAACTAATTTTATTCCATGGAAGCAAAATCTGGGGTCCCAAACATCCTTTTACATACAGAGCCTTTCAAAAGTGTGGGAATACAGAGTCTTCTATGGTTTTGTGCATGTTCCTTTTTTATATGCAACAAACTAAAACAAAAAACAAGAAATTGGACAGTGAATGACCTTTAAGAAAGTTCTGTGGACAGATGAGTCCAAAATGGATATTCGTGGCTCTATAAGGAACATATGTAAAACAGGGGAACAGTTCCCTGGTGGTCTAGTGTTTAGGTTCGGCGCTCTCAACGCTGCCGCCTGGGTTCGATCCCCAATCAGGGAACCAACCCCAGCCATTATGGTTGCACAAGCCAGTGCACTCTTAGTGCTGGTCCCAAGCCCGGATAAATGGGGAGGGTTGCGTTAGGAAGGTGTAAAAACATGCAAAATCAAACATGCGGATCATGAATACGGATGATCCGCTGTGGTGACCCCTAATGGGAGAAGCCGAAAGAAAGTTTAATGTAAGATGGAGAACTGCTTCACACCTATATTCAAACATGGAGGTCAAAGCTTAATGTTTTGGAGTAGGGAAAGTTAGAAAGGTATTCCAGGTGAAAGCTGATCCAACATGGCTACTGTTCCGTACTCCACCATGCATTTCCATCTGGACTGCGGCTATTTGGAACCAAATTTACCTTACAACAAGACGATGACCCGAAGCATATGTCCAAGAAATCAAACAGCCGACTGGATTGTTATCTTTCACTGGAATGTCCTGCCCAGTCACCGCACCTAAATCCTATTGAACCGCTCTGAGATGAACTGGATTTCAAAGGAGTGAAGAACACCTTTGGCAAGTGTTAAAAGAGGCATAGCAACGTATTTCAGCTTGAATGTTCAGGAAAACAAATGATCCAGATGTGTAAAGGTGTGATTTATGCTAAGGTTAAATTACCCAGTTTGTTCCATATGAACAAAAGAAACATTCATGTGTGACTCAAAAACCTTAAAAGTGTTGGTGGTTCCAGTGTGTTTGACAGACACCGTTAATCTGGTCTCTAAAGTCTACAACCGTTCAGGACGGAAGACACGCTCTATTCAGCGGAGGGAGAAAGACTTGGCATTTCATTAAAATACAGTATGAATCAATTCTAACTGCTGCTTTCATTTATCATTTCCATCACTTTCCCATAGTTCTCTCCTTCGCCATTTGGTTGCAGTAAGCTCTTTCCAGCCCGTATATGTTTTTCTTCTTTTTTATGGTTCATTCATTGTGTTTTAAACAATATTCTAAATGTGTACTTATCTGTTCTTTGGAACAGTACAGTCATGGCAAGAAAGCCTATTCGAATTTGGATTTTTATTTAAATTTGAGAGACAAATTTGTTGATTCCTTTCCAACACAGACCACCACTTGAATGTGTATGGCACGACTGGGATTTTGGAACTGCTGTCACTGCTGACACAAACAAAAAATACAAACACCCTGCAATTTTCCCGAAACTGTCTAATAATGAAGAGGACAGCTTGCACAAATATGTACTTACTTCCACTCTGCATACATTTCTAATCATCATGGTATAAAATGAGCCTGATGACAGCATGATTACTCTCTTGTTGAACACCCAGTTCTTTCTTTTACTCTCATTTCTTTCCACATTGTAATCCTGTAATCCTGATAGCATGTTTAATATGGCAGACTATTAAAATATACCGATCTATTGAGTCTACCGAAATCACTAGGGCCTAGAGAATACATTTGTATTCATTCTATCAGCTTAAGGAAAGTTTAAAAATCTAGAAAGTCTAGATCCATGACTGGCCATGTTTAATCAACTGGACCATTTGAACTTTGTATCACAAAGCTGGGCCACATTTGTGTTCCTGTTCCAGAATAATAATGGCACTGGAAATAAACTGAGATCCACAAAAACATACTTTACCTTGATGTGATTTTAGAATTTCAGAAGAATGGAGGTTCCTCTAGTATCAAAGGGAAAACAAGTCAATATTAATGCCCATGGTTTTCCCTGCTGGTCTAGTGGTTAGGCTGCGGCGCTCCCACTGCTGCGGCCCGGGTTCGATCCTGGGTCAGGGAACCAACCCCAGCCGGTGCCGGTCCCAAGCCCAGATAAATGAGGAGGGTTGCATTAAGAAGGGCATCCAGCGTAAAAACATGCTAAATCAAACGTGCAGAGGATCTGCTGTGGCGACCCCTAATGGGGGAAGCCAAAAGAAAGTAGGTATTAATGCCCATGGTTTTAGAATAGAGTAGTTTAGAACTCGGGTGTCCACATACTTTTGCTGTTTTTTTAAATGGTCAAATTTGTGCATATACAGAGCTGTCAACAATCCAGGCCAATATTCTTTTGACCACTAGAGGCCACTTGGGGGTAAAAAAAAATACTGTATATTGCCCTAAAATGTCATTGATGCGTGTTAAATAAAAAAACAGTGGTGGAAATACACAAGGTAAAATTTTAGTCTAGTAAATGTGCTCCCTGTAAATTTTTACTTGAATAACAGTACAAAAGTATTTGCCTTCACATGTACTTAAGTATCCAAAGTACTATGATTTATTATGGCTTTAATGTCCCTATAATAATTTTTGTCACTTTTCGTGCTGAAACATAAAAAAGACAGACACCTTTTATCGTTTGACTGAATTGAAATGTTAAAAAATGATCCTAATGACATCATTTTTGATGTAGCCTCCTTTTCAAAAAATAAATCCGTTAGTATCTATGATGACCTTCTTCTTCTTCCGGCTGCTCCCATTAGGGGTCGCCAGAGCGCATCATCCGTCTCCATACCCCCCGTCCTCTACATCTGCCTCTCTCATACCAACTACCTACATCTCTTTCCTCACCACATCCATAAACCTCCTCCTTGCTCTTCCTCTTTTCCTCCTTCCTGGTGGCTCCATCCTCAGCATTCTCCTACCGATATACCCCATGTCCCTCCTCTGCACATGTCCAAACCATCTCAATCTCTCCTCCCTCACCTTGTCTCCAAAACGTCCTACATATGCTGTCTCTCTAATAAACTCATTTCTAATCTCGTCCATTCTCGTCACTCCCGACGAAAACCTTAACATCTGCGTATCCATGATGACCAATGGATCAATTTCATTCAATTTTATTTGCATAGCGTGTTTAGCAATGGACATTGTCTCAAAACAGTTTAAGAGAAATAAATGGTCTACGAATGTAAATTTCAGCACCGAGAATGAATCACTGTAAAAGTATATCTCTAATGAACAGACCAGTGTTGACAGAACCTAAAATGGTATGAGGAGGAAACCTTGAGTGAAGCCAGACTCAAAAGGAACCCATCCTCACTAGGGTGACACTGAATGTCCATTTATTGTAGCTCCATCTTTGCTAAAGTCAACAACTGTTCACTGATGGATACTTAAATGCAAAACTGTTCATGGCAAATACAGCCCTAAGCCATTGCAGCAGTTTTTATTCGTTTATACTGTTTATATTGATTACAGGCCTGCTAGAGTGCTCGCATTATTATTATTAGTATGTGCTTGTGCATTATAGATAATGGCATTAAACAAAAGGCAGCTGAGTTTGCATCTTTTCTTTTTTCCTCCCCACTACACACATTCATTGAATGCACACTGTTCTTTTGTGAACAGCACAGCCAGTATGAATCTCCCATGAACCCTGTATGTACCCTGCTGGTACAAATAACTCATTTAAATACACTGTGTTTTAATGAGAGCAACAATTAACATTCATTAGACAACAAGCTCATAATATGTCATTTTGGTTCCCTCTTGGATGCAGTGAGTCTGGGAGTAAATGGCAGTTTAAACATTATGGCAAACAGTAAAACATATGAGAAGGGACTGAGATTTAACAGGGGGGTCAGTCTTTTAAAGAGAATAAATAAAATATGTAGGTTATATTATATAGATTCATCATACACGGACTGATATATTCCAATTGTTTATTTCTTTTCATTTTGATGATTATGGCTTATAGCTAATGAAAAGTGGCATAGAGGTGATCAGTCTGTGGCACTGCTGAGGTGGGATGGAAGCCCAGGTTTCTTTGACAGTGGCCTTCAGCTCATTTGCATTTTTTCGGTCTCTTTTTCTCATTTTCCTCTCGACAATAACCACATAGATTCTCTATGGGGTTCAGGTGTGGTGAGTTTGCTCGCCAGTCAAGTACACCAACACCATGGTCATTTAACCAACTTGTGGTGCTTTTGGCCGTGTGTGCAGGTGCCAAATCCTGCCGGAAAATGAAATCAGCATCTCCATAAAGCTGGTCAGCAGAAGGAAGCATGAAGTGCTCTAAAACTTCCTGGTAGACGGCTGTGCTGATCTTGGACCTGATAAGACACAGTGGACCAACACCAGCAGATCACACGACTCCCCAAACCACCACTGACTGTGCAAACTTTACACTGGACCTCAAGTGACTTGGATTCTGAGCTTCTCCTCCCTCTCTTCTTCCAGACTCTGGGACTTTGATTTCCAAATGAAATGCTAAATTGTCTTTCCTTTCATCTGAAAAGACGACTTTGGCCCACTGAGCAACAGTACAGTCCTTTTTGTCCTTTGCCCAGGTGAGACACCTCTGACGTTGTCTCTGGTTCAGGAGTGGATTGACACGAGGAATGAGTCAGTTGTCCCTCATGGATACGTCTGTGTGTGGAGGCTCTTGAAACACTGATTCCAGCTGCAGTCCACTATTTGTGAATCTCCCCAAATTCTTGAATGAGCTTCGTTTCACCTTTTTCTACCACATTTTTTCCTTCCATTCAACTTTCCATGAATGTGCTTGGGTACAGCACTCTGTGAACAACAGCTTCTTTAGCGATGATCTTTTGGGTCTTGCCCTCCATGTGCACGGTGTCAATGATCATCTTCTAAACAACTGTCAAGTCAGCAGTCTTCCCCCATGATTGTGTCGCCTGATCCAGACTGAGACACCATTTAAAAGCTCAGGAAACTTTAGCAGGTGTTTGGATTTAATGAGCTGATTAGAGTGAGACACCATGAGTCTCCAATATTCAACTTTTTCACAATATTCTAATTTTCTGAGATACTGAATTTTGGGTTTTCATTAGCTATACGCTATAATCATCAAAATGAAAAGAAATAAACACTTGAAATAGATCAGTCTGTGTGTGATGGATCTATATAATATACAAGTTCAACTTTGATATTCTAATGTATTGAGATGCACCTGTGTGTATAATATATACACACACACACACACACACACACACACACACACAGACACACCGGTCCATTATGACATTATAACATTATGAGCAGTGAAGTGAATAACACTGATTATCTCTTCATCATGGCACCTATAAATGGGTGGGATTTATTAGGCAAAAATTGATGTCAAAGTTGATGAGTTAAAAGCAGGGTAAAAAAAAACAACATTATAATAATTTCCTGCTTCCAACAACATTAAGGACAAAATGTTAAATACTAATAATACATGCTGACTGGTTTTCTGGGGTCTTGGAGGAAGAATATGCTTGCCTTCAGTGTTCCTGGTTGGTAGCGGTCACATGATTTGAGAAAGATGGTGGTTGGTGATTGAATAATCAGAAATCTGTTGCACTTTAGCGGCTTTTGCTGTAAGGATTTGCTCGACAACAGCATTCCTGTGCAGTCAATGATAGAGGATGACTAAGACGATGGGCAGATGGAAAGCTCTTATTGGGAGAGGGAAAAAAATGCATTTTGCTGAATTGGAATGAAAGAACAACAGATATCTTATGATGGACGTATACTGTCCTATCATTCTTTAGTTATATTGTGGACTATATAGTGGATTCTAGTGCCATCTACTGGACAATGCTTTTAGTACAAAATAATTGCAATGTGTAGCCAGTTTGCAAACATCATTACAAATTATTTTGATCACTCAGTCCACAAGTAAAGTTTTGTGTAAGAACATAGAACCGACTTAGTTTAATATTAGTTAGCAGTTAGGAGCTAGTGAGGGGAGAAATGTGTTTTTGCTGGACACATCTGTCTTTCAGGAGATACAGTATCTCACAAAAGTGAGTTCACCCCATACAACCATTGCAATATATTTATTCTTATTGTTTTTCTGTTTAATGTCTCTCCAAATCTTTGGAGGACTGTTAGCTTATTTTATGACTTCATCCAGAGACTGAGGAATAACAGCTTCCTGAACTGTACAGCTTTATATTACTGAAACAGTTTTACAGAAAAAGATGTCCAGGGTCTGTGATGGATCTCTGGATTTTTTGAAGTGTGATCACTATCAGGTATTACCACCAGAGGGCACCCTCATTTACATACAAAATATATACAAATTCTCTCTTTGTTTCTTCGTCTGTCCCACTTTTATTTCCTGTTTGTGTACATCTGCTTTGTTCCATCACTTAGATGTGTATATAATTTTTTTTTCTTTCTCTATCATTTTTTTTTATATTGTATTTGGTCCATGATCATGATCTTTGTAAAACCTTGTCTTGTAGATTTCTCAGACCTTCCAGTTTTTACTTTTCCTGTCCATTATTAAAGACTTCTCCTGAAACATTGTGTCTGACTTTCTGGATCTGTGACAGCAAGTTTCTTTACCACGATTGCTACTGCTTCAATTGGAACTTTTCAGGAACATTTCTGAATGAATATACAGTGGGTACAGAAAGTATTCAGACCCCCTTAAATTTTTACTCTTTGCTATATCACAATGCATGTCAGAGCAAATGAGAATCATGAGGTCAAAGGAACTGCCTGAAGATCTCAGAGACAGAATTGTGGTAGGCCACAGATCTGGCCACGGTTTAAGAAAACATTTCTGCTGCACTTAAGGTTCCTCAGAGACCATGTATTCTTTTTTCTCTCAATAATAAAAACCTTAATTTAAAAACAATGTGTTGTCTTTTACTAATATTTAAATTAGTTTGATGATCTGAAACCTTAACTCAGAATTCCAGCTTGATACCGTGACAGGATGCCACATGTGCACTAAGTCCACTCGTGAAATTTCCTCGCTACAAAATATTCCACAGTCAACTGAGTGTAAGCGATTGGGAATGACAGCGACTCAGCAACAAAATGTTAGACCGAGTAAAAATCGCAGAGCGGGTCAGCGGATGCTGAGACACAGAGTGCACAGAGGTTACCAACTTTCTACAGTCAATAGCTACAGACCTTCAAACATCCTGTGGCCTTCGGATTAGCTGAAGAACAGTGTGAAGAGAGCTTCATGAAACGGGTTTCCATAGTTGAGCAGCAGCATCCAAGCCTTACCTCGCCAAGTGCAATGCATCGGATGAAGTGGTGTAAAACACAATACCTGGCAACAAAAGTGACTACACTCTAAATGAACATGTCACAACTGTGCTCAAAGTGTCAAATGTACTCTGAATGCTGCTGTAACAATTGTTATCCAGCACTGCCTTAATCCTTCTGTGCATTTAATGCACCGGAGCTGCAGTTTGTTGCTGTGATTCTTTTCCACTCCTCAATAACATCACGGAGCTGCTGGATGTTAGACACATGGCGCTTTACCACCTTCCGCTCAAGTGCTCAATAGAGTTCAAGTCTGGACATAAACTTGGCCACTCAATCACCATCAGCTTCCTCAGCAAGGCAGCAGTCACTTTGGGAGTGTTTTTGGGTTTGTTTGAAAACTGCCGATCGGCCCAGACTGATGGGAGAGCATCATGTTCTGCACCAGAATGTTAAAGCGCATGTTGGAATCCATATCTCCCTCAAATCAACCACAGCTCCCCAGTACCAGCAGCATTAATGCAACCCCTGACCATGGTGCTACCACCACCATGCTTGACTGTAGGGTTTCTTGTAAGCCAGCTCTAGAAGAGGCTTCCTTCTAGGAAGACTGAAGAACTTGTTGCAGCATGCGACGTATGGTCTAAGCACTGACTAGTGGACCTGTACTATAATCAAACTAGTACTTTAGAGATTTAGTAACCAGCATTCAGTAGAACTGTGGATCTAGCTGAATGGTTTCAGAAGATTTTACAAAGTAAAAGAGGGATTTGCAACTATAACAGAAAGCTGATTGTCTGTTGATCACATTTGTAGTTGTAATTCAGTGAATAATTTTTGGACTGCCAAAAGAAAGAACCTAAAAAACATAGCGTTAGGTAGTGTTACATGAACACCAGAAAAATAAGATGTTTAAAATTTTAATTTTAAGAGTTTAGGGTCTAAAACTGAATTTTTGTTTTTTTTTCCAGACTTTTTAAAACCCTGCAGAAAGCTGTATCTGTAGATTTAAATCCTTAATGATATTTCACTGGCCGGGTAATAACTAAAATATAAACAGAAGTGTTATTTATAATAGTTGTACAAAGTACATGCGAGTGCACAAAAAAAAAGTAAGCTTTTACAAGAATGAGACCATGTTCTCTTTATTTACCTTAGCAAAAAAAAAAAAAAAAAGCATATAGTATGGACAATCCAAAACCACTGAACTGTAGAAATCCTAAAACTGCTATTTCTGGCCACTGGAGCCATAAACACAGACACGTCATTAAAACAAACAAGTTTGTCTCTTAAAATGAGGTAAAGGACACTGGGCCAGGGAGCAGCATCCCTAAAAGACAAGACCTAATACGGGAAACATTATTCTGATGTGTGTGTGTTGAAGTCCATGAATCCAAATAACTTAGAGGTGAAGCTGTTTGGGTGGAGTAGAGCTATTGAGCATCTCAACTGCCTCTGGTCCTGTTTGAGGTGCTACTATTTCAACTTAATAAAAAAAAAAGAAATTGTAAGAATCATTGCAAAAAGAAAAAAAAAAAAGGGGGGGGGGTAATAAGGAAAGGATACAGCTTACATTTCACGTGTAATGCAAAAAAAAAAAAAACTTTATACCGCCCATTAAGAATACAAATAGTAAAAGGAGTCTTAGAAAATAATTTACAGTCTTTTAGCTTGAGGGCTAACATCATGTGAGTATGGGACAAGTCAAATTCATGCATCCCTTTGGACTCGGGTGCTCAGGTTGTTTTCAGCTCTTCTTTTGGCCTTTAGAAAAAAGAAAACAATCGTCACACCACCACAAAAGAAATAAAATAGAACTATATTTATATAAAGATTCTGAAGGAAAATCTAATCTACTGCTGTTCCAATGTTGATTACTTTGAACAGTGTGTGAATCATTTTAACTTCAGCACATCAGACCACACGCTACAAGCCAATCGTTTCAATTATTCACTTAATCACTTCTTATCCAATCTGCACTGCATTCAGGAACATTTCAATGTAAAGGTCATCTGACAGAGAGTGAAACAGCAGCTTCGTGCCGGGCACAAAGAGAACGGCTCGCTACAGTCTTGTTATTGAACGAGCAGAAATAAAAAACATACCACTCTGATGTCATCAAGCAATAACCAAACTCACCCTTTTGTATCCATTTTCTCTTCTGGGGTTTTCTCCTCCTCCTTCACATCTACAGGGTGGGGAAAATATGAAACGCTTCATAAACACGTTCATAATTACACACAACCTTCATTCATCTGTAGTGAATGGTGCATGCTGGTCAGAGTTGTGGTGGTTCTGAAGTCTAGCACAGAAACACTGGGAGATTGGTGGGAGGAATTTAGGTACACTGATCCAGCTGCTGGCATGCTTTCTGGTCAGTGGAAGCAATGCCACGTGGACACACAAAGAACACACAAACCATGACAGCAAACAAAGCTTAGAAATAAACAGTTGTGATGAAAGACAAAAAAAATTAAACAATCGATATGCTACTTAGACAACCATGAACTCTACAGACTATATTGTGGGTTGAACCTGATCAAGAGGTTGGAGTTAAATTATATATACACAAATAAAAAAAAAATAAAAAAAGGCAGCAATTTCTGCAACAGTTTGGAAAAGACCCACATGTATAGAACACAGTCTAAACTATGCTTTTCAAAAAGCTGAGTGTTCGTGGTGCTCACCTTTCTTCTCTTCTCCATCTTTCTCCTCCTCGGTCTTCACTCTCTTGGCCTTCTTGTAGTTGGCTGCGTTTCTGCGGCCGCCTTGTCCTTCATCCTCGGAATCGGAGAACTCTTCGTCGCAGGCTATCCGTTTATCGTGGGCACGGACTGGCAAACACACGCGTTTGAATATGGTTTTGAATAAAATACTGGCCGTATCGCTCAATGTGGTGAACACTGCTTTGTAAAATTAGTCTTTGGAAGAGAAACAGTTTGCCCCTGCAAGCTCACTGCAGCAGCTTTGTTTACTGCAGTGCATGCCTTCTCCCAGACCACAGGAAACATTTATCAAACTCAGCTTGAGGCTTTTAGGCATGTTTGTTAACACAAGATAATGAAAATAATCCTGCTGTTTGTCGTTTCCCCTCTTATCCTCCACGATTCTGCAGGAATAACCAGGTCTTCCAAACTCTCTCTCACGAGGACCAGGCATCGAGTTTATATCCATTAAGCATTAAATATTGATACGTTTTAATTGTGTTTCCCCCCAAGATCAAGTAATGTATATAATGATACATACAGATACGTGCATTAAAAATAATTGCTTTATATTTATATGAAAATGGGCATTTTATTCAGACAAAAAAAACAGGAGCATACCTGACAATAGTGTGTGTAACCAGGCATGTTATATTTGGAGGAGATCCAAGTGGTGAGCAAGAAATTAATAGAATACTCACTGGGGATGCGTTTGTCTGGGTCATCCTCCTCGTCCCCGCTGTCCTCCTGCACAGCGTCCTCTGGGATCGCCTGCATCTGCACGCCGGGAGCGTGGGGCAACATGCGCAAGTTCTCAAAAAGACGCTGCCTAAAACACAGAATAAGCAAATTTTAGAGAGAATTTTTTTTTTTTTACAAAATGTCCACAAAAAAAAAAAGTGACAAAACAACAAGATCAACACACTCACTTGATCTTTTCTAGGTAGTCGTTTGTGTTCTGGTTGGTCATGTTGGAGGGACTGATGTGGAGCTTGAAGTCGGGCCCGAAATACTCAAAGTAATCGTTATATGGAAGCTCTGAAATCGCAAGAGCAAAAAAATGACTATGGAGAACTGTACAAAATAATTACAGCACAACATTTATCCAATTTACTGACTGAACTGTGCATCTATTCACAATGCAGAACTGATGAATACTTTAACCATTACTGCATGTTTTGTCTAGGCTACTTCAGAACATAGTTGAAATTCCACCAAGAAATTAGACAGGAGCCGATTTCAACTAAACTAAATGATGAAATCTAATTAAGGAATTTATCAGATTTATGATCCGGGAACGGTTGAGGAACAATCGAACCAGAACTGCTTACAGGTAAAATTTTTAATATGACACTAGATTTTGGAGTGTGTTTGGGAAGATTTGTGCTCATTCAGCCACAAGGGTTTTAGCAAAATCGAGTGATGTAAGGTGAGGAGAGCTGGGGTGCAGTCAGGATTCCAACAAAGGTGTTCAATAGGGATGAGGTCAGTCTCTATAGCAGCCCAATCAAGATCTTAATCTCTAAACCATGTAAACCTTATTGTAATTGAGCTTGCTTTGTGCACAGGGGCATCGTCATACTAGAACAAGTCTGTGTGAAGAGAAATAGTAATGTTATTGCACCCAAAAACCTTCTATACTAAAAAAAAAAAAAAAAAAAAAAAAAAAGGCACATGGCTGGAAATGCCAGATCTCCCAATACTTTGTCCTTAGTACATTTTCTAAAATTTGGTCATGACCAGTATAAAATATACATATAATATTTTGTTAACATGCAGATCACGAATACGGACCCGCTGTGGCGACCCCTAATGGGAGAAGCCGAAAGAAAGAAAAAAAAAATTCTTTATATAGTATGTTCCTATTTTAATCACCATAGACTTTCTTCATCGTGTGAGTTTTGTATTAGACAGCTCTTACCTGAAAAAATCTTAATAAAAAAAAATTTTTTTTATAGAGGACACACCTCTACAGTCAAGATCCAGATTTAAAAGGCATAAAAATTTACTAACTATCCGCAAATCACATTCGAGGCCTATAGCGGTGCCACATCCATTTTTGTTGTAAAACATTTCTCTCTGACATTCACCATTTTGCTTATAAGTGAAATCATAAATTATATATCCTATATATTAAATACAAAAAAGAAAACTTGCCATTAGGAATAGTGCTGTCCAGGGCAACAGCCGTCTCGTAGGTCCAGCAACGAGCCACGTTCCTGATGGTGTAGCCTCCGCCACCCAGCATGAGCAAGGGCAGGTTAAAACTCTTCATGTACTCGACACACTTCGCATGACCTGGGGAGCACACAGGCTCACTGTTAACACACAAACACACTTAAGGATACACAGACCTTTAACATGTGGATAAGATCCGAAGCTGACCTTTGATGGTGAGGTTGAAGCACCCCAGCCTGTCCCCCGACAGAGAGTCGGCACCACACTGTAGCACCACAGCGCTCGGCTGGTACATCTCCATCACTTTGGCCATGATCTGAAAACATCACACATCTAATTGGCTACACAAGATCAAAGTCAGAACGCCATTACATAAGCCCACGTTAATGACTTACGGGTTTGAATATGGCTTCGTAAGACTCGTCATCAATCCCATCCCTGAGTGGGTAGTTCACAGCATAATATTTGCCCTTTCCAGCACCGATATCCTGCAAGAAACTGGACGTTAGACAAACTGATGCCAATAAGTGCGTATTCAAGAGGTAAAAAAATATATAAACAAATGAGGAAACAATTTCAAGCAAATGTGTTGGTACGATACCAAGAGCATAATAGGGGAATAAACCACAAAGTCCAACACCTATAAAAAAAATTTTACTTACTCTGAGGTCACCAGTGCCAGGAAAGTACTCTCCATACTTATGGAAAGACACGGTCATGACACGGTCCGTGGTGTAGAAGGCCTCCTCTACTCCGTCACCATGATGGATGTCGATGTCAATGTACAGAACTCTCTGATGGTACCTGATAACATAAATCCAAAGACACCAAGACTTATCAGTTTAAATGGCTGGTCTAAAAGAATTAAGTTTGTTAATGGGATAAAAACTATAAGGACTAAACATCCTAATGACTTTACGTTCCATTATTCAAATCAGCTGCGAGTGCAAGAGTAGATAATTTCTAACATGCATTTACAGCAAACAGTAAATGCATGTTACAAACACGCACCAAATGTACTGAACAAAAAGTAATGACTAGGTCTTGGTTTCTGAGATAAAGTGTACAACACTAATGATAAACTCTGAACTTCAGAACGTTTTAATTAAAGCCTACTATACCTACTCCATTAACATCTTCACAACTTAACTACAAACACTCCAATGAAATAATCCTGCCACGTTAATTAATATTCATTAATATTGGCTTCTGCCAAATGTCAAACAGAAATAGAAATGACCATCTAGTAAAGCGGCAATGTTTGATTTTTAATACTAATAAGCTGCATGCCATAACGATTGCAGCCTTCATCAGGCTTGAAGTGAAAACCCTAAGCAGAAGACGCACTTGAGCAGTTCCAGGATGGCCAGCACGATGTCATTGACGTAGCAGAAACCAGATGCCTCCGACTTCTTGGCATGATGAAGGCCGCCTGCCCAGTTAATGGCGATGTCTGTCTGCTGCTTGTTTAGTTTTACGGCACCGGCTGGACACAGAAGCACAGTCTTTAATTATCTGTAGCGGGTTTGCTATCTAAGAATTCTGCGAAAAATAGTGACACCCAACCCGTCTAGACACGAGCACTTACCCACAGAGCCGCCTGTCGAAAGCTGACAGAACTCAAACAGGCCGTCAAACACGGGACAGTCTTCACCCACATTAACTGAGGGAGAAACATAAAAATGAGCACATTAGTGAAATGTATACACTGAAAAGTAAGCAATTCACGTCGATATCCCTAAGAGAGATCTCCGGGGATTTTTTTATAAACATCCTATTAAATAACTTTTCTTTACATCACTTTTACACTAGTAAATGGCATACAAGACCAACAATTAGTCACAAGTAGCATCGTAAAAAAGCAGACGTGTTCACAGCTTACTCCCCAGCACCTCATTACCTATCGCTCCAGTTTCACACTAAGACAAGAGAAAACAGGGAGGGTTTAATCAGGGAGGGTTTAATCATAGTCTAAATAGTTCTTGTTTTCACAGTAATCACTGAAGCAGAGCAGCAATACGGTGGTGTAAAAGATCATACACCTGAGCAGAGCCTGTCAAAAGGTGGGTAAAACCTAGTCCTAATTATTAATAATCCTTATTATTTTTGAGACAGATATCAATGTATGCAACAAACTGAGATGTGAAGATTTACTTTGACCAAACAAATATATAAAATGTACAGATGTTGAGCTTAAACTTTACTAAAGAAATTCTCCTTCCGCATAAATAACAGAGCTAGACGATGAGATTTCTTTTTAACCTTGAGAGCCAGTTTATCCCAGAGCAGTTCAATAGGATTTAGATGCAGTGGCTGGGCAGGTCATTCCATGATGGAGATCACTCTAGTCAACTGTTTGCTCTCTAAACAACTCTTGCAGATCTTGGACGTATGCTTGAGGACATCATCTTGTTGCATGGTGAAGTTTGTTTCAATTAGCTGCAGTCCAGGTGGAATTGCATGTTGTTGAAGTATGGAATGATAGCCATTTGGTTTAGTATACCTTTTCCCCAGAATAAGTCTAAGGGCAGGATCTCCTATTAGAGGGAAAACATCAAGACTCCTCTGTCCACATAAGTTTCTTCCAGTCAAGATCAATCAAATTCCTTTACGCATGTCTACATTTTGGTTTGGTTCTGTAAACGTGTAAAGGAATTCCTTTATTTGTCTGTGCTCAGAAATATTAATACAATAAGTATTACTGCCTTGGATATCAAATAAATAACAAATAAACTTACACACTTTACTGTAAATCTGAGCCCATGCTAATTCTACCAGCACCTTTCCACATGAGTCATAAGGTTTGCCCTTGTTATCTGCACCATCAAACTGTGGTCAGAGTGTGTGCACATCTGCAGTTAAAGGAACAAACTGCATATATGAAGAAATCTATTGTTAGGTAAATCTATTGTTGATAGATCCACTGGCTGTTGAGATTTATACAAATGAAATGTGCTGAAGCAAATGTATTGAGGATTGATAGGCAGATTTCGAAGTTAATATCATGAACATAAAAGCTTTTTCTCAGAGTTTAATCACGGTTTTCCAAGGACAAGTTCTTCAATAAGACGAGATAGATAGCAGTCTGGTCTCTGAACTTAAACAGTGATGGGGATACTAGCATATGGGTATGCCACTAACGTTAGCATTAATATCCAGCTGTGTCCTGGGGGTACCTGTGTAAAAACAATTATGGCTATAATTTGACTTTTTTTTCTTCTTTGTGTCAAACAATAAAATGTCGCTCAATTATTTTTCTTGATTCATAAATTCAAAATGAAGGCATCCCAACACACACTTGGATCAAATTTGCTTTTCAATTGTGGAGGGAAAAAACAAAAACGAACACAATGCACAAAGACCATATAGATTTACAGCAACCAAATTATACATCCATAATAGATAAAAAAAAAAAAAAAGCCGTTCTTTGTTAATGCTTGAGGTCATGTGATTTATGATTCATTCTCGACTTGAGGTCGTTAAACGTAACTTTTTTGGGGTGGGTGTGTGTTTGTATGGGATTTGTACTTTCGTGCATTGAGAACGTGTGCACCGTTTCCAAAGCATCCAGGCTAGAAAGTCCACTCACATCTCTGCATTTGCTTGCTGTACTCGGACATGTTGTCTGGGCGGATGGAGCGGAGGAACTTGATGTAGTCGTCGCTGTGATATTTGGTCATCTCTTCAGCGTTGGCTTTATGAGGCCTCTGTTAAACGAGAAATACAAACACACACACACACAGCATTGACTACTCAGTTATTTCGTTTCACGCGCAGTGGATCTCAATATGGAGGAGTTACCGATAAAAGATCTTACGTAGATCTCCATCTTCCTATAGAGCCCATAGTTGAGGAGGAGGTTGTGGGTCATGCGGATGCGGTGAGGCTTCATGGGATGACCCTGGCCATAGTAATAATTCCCAACATCACCTGAAAGGATGGTTTGAATTGAGTGTTTACAAGAAATATATAGAATAGTGAATTGCAAATAATGTACAAGTGTTGTTTTACTTTGTAATGTTTGGAAATGTGGAGGGAAATTTGCACTGAAAGAAACCTGCACATCCCGGATTATTACCGCGTAATTGTTCTGTCTAGATGCCCAATTCAATACATCCTCAAAATTCTGAAAAACTTGTACAAACATGTCAGATTTATTTAATAATTAAAACCTGAACACTGCATGACAAATATTCTTACAGAAACTCAATCACCTGTAAGAAAACTTCCTGGGTTTTGAAGCTAAACTTGCCACCTATTCTCTCGCGCAGGCGTGTTAGCATGCTAGTCACGACCTAGCGCTTAGCCTTTTCAAAATAAAAAAGACCAAATTTTTGGAAATAACGTTAGAAATACTCATTTTTGGCCGTGTTCAAAACTAAAACCAGACGCCGCAATTGCATTCGACGCCGTTAATAATGCGGAGTATGAATCTTGCTTGTTAGCTTTGCTAGCTAACGTGTAGCGCATCATGCTAACCGGCTAAAACCGAGCTAACAATCAGAACAGGAAACCGATTTGTCCAAAGTCTAGCAAAATGAAAAAAAGGGGGGAAGGAAAGCTTATTTTAATCGCTGTGGACGTGGAAATAGGATTCCGAGTCACCGTGCCCGGTTTCTTACCGTCATAATAATAGCAAACTTTCTTCTTTGTTCCTTGGGAAGTCAGCGCCATTTTAGCTCCAGTTACAGTCTGAGGCTGAAGCCTGCCGCTCGCTTCAACTACAACCTGACTCCGACCCTCTTGCACCAATCATCGTTCAGCTTTTCGTCCTTATGGGCGGGACATCGTGCCGCTAAACCAATCAGCTCCTTACACTGCTCCCTTAGGTTTCCTTACACTTGTGCCACTTTCAGTTCAAAACTCTCTTTTGCTATGGGGAATGTTCTCCAGTTTAACCAGTTTAAAAATACTAGTATTGTCCAAATCACCATTTATCGTATGGTATTTAAAAAAAATATTCTGCAATATAATTATATATGAAATCATTTGCTTTCTATTGATTGCCATTGTCCAAAACAATGGGGTACAAATGGGTGCCCAATTTGCCCACAAACAAATGAGGATGTGGTTTTCTAGTTCTAATGCAGTTTTTTTCGTAATAAATCAAATATAAAAGGTGTGCTTTTATAGCAAATAATAGTCAATAATTTCAATTTATAAATGCACGATGCATCTGATCATACTGTATTTTAACACTTTGACTGCTTATAGTTACATTTAATGATGTTTAACTCCCATTAGACAACTTGCTATCACTTATAACAGCAATGTCTGTCCATCCTCAGCCTCTCATATCTAATGAAGCCAGTGAGACAAATAAATTAATATCCAAACATTAACGCAATGTGTCCTGTCCAAGAGTTTGCCATGGTGGGAAATGTGCTGATGGCTACAAAGAGCTTACACTGGAGACTCCTTCAATCAATGTTAACTAGACCCCCCTTTTTACAGTGAACTGTGTTGTCACATTAAAGCATCAACACACAAGAAAGATTGCTGAAATACTATATATTAGCATGGTGTGAGCCAGGTAAATGTAATACAAGTCGTATCAGCATTCAGCAGAACAGCAGGACTGCGTGTGTGATATTGCTTTTATATAAACAGGTCAATTAATGAGAAAAGAAAGTCACATCAGGATAAAGTGTTGGGTAGATGTGATATACACTGTAGTGTAAAAACATGTTTTAATGTAATGAAATATCTGGAATTTAAATGTATTGAACATAGACGAGAAATGGGGCAACAAGTGACACACAGAAGAACACACACAAAGACACACACACACACACACACACACACACACACACACATTTACATACACATCTGCATTACCCAAATAGGGTCCAACAAATTGTTAACGATTTAAATAAATTTTTCCATGTATTTAATTGTATATCATTTTAATTCGTGCCTATTTAATCAATTACTTAATTTTATCAATATAATAAGAAAGCATATTGCATTGAGTTTATTTATTCTATTTTATTTTTTATATATTTTTATTTTAAATTGTTTTAAAAAGTGTTGATGTTTGAAATGATAAGCAATTTTGCTTTGCATTTCTTGACCCTAACTGTACCCAAATTGAACCGAACCGTGACTTAAAATACGCACCAAACCGTAAAGTTTGTGTACCGTTACACACCTAATATACAGTATTTCACAAAAGTGAGTGCACCCCTCACATTTCAGCAACCATTGTAGTATATCTTCTCAAGGTTTTCTTAATACTATAGAAATTCAACTTAGATATATTTGCCAGTAGTCAATGTGCAGCTTGTATAGTAGTACAGATTTACTGCCCTCCAAAAATAATTTAACATACAGCCTGTCCAAATAACTGGCACAAAAAGTTAGTACACTCTAAGTGAACATGTCAAAACTGTGTCCAAAGTGTCAATTCCTCTTGGCGGTGTGTTTAGGGTTGTTGTTATGTTGGAAAACTCCCGTTCTTCCCAGTTTCTGAAGGAGGGGCATCATGTTCTTCTTCAGAATGTCACAGTACATGTTAAAATCCATGTTTCCCTCAATGAACAGCAGCTTCCCCATACCAGCAGCACTTATGCAGCCCCAGACCATGATGCTACCACCACCATGCTGTAGGCAAGACACAATTCTCTTGGTGCTCCTCACCAGTGCATCACCACATATGCTGGACACCAACTGAGTTTATCTTAGTCTCATTAGACCACAGTACATGGTTCTAGTAATTCATGCTCTTGTTTCATTTCTATAGTATTGTTCCTTGAGGAGATATACTTAAAATGTTTGCTAAAATGTGAGGGGTGTACTCAATGAGGACAAACACTGCCAAATATTAGCAACACATGAATGAAATACTTGATTATTTAGAGTTATAGCGACATGTTTTTCACACCCTACAAAAACAAGTATATGTGTTACTGTATTAAAAACCTTTGATACAGGTACCAGTGAAGTGACATTTCACCTATCAGTAACTAGAAGATCATTGAATATCCTGAAAAGTTCTTTCTTAGTCTTTACATGGCTCTAAAACCAGACCAGAGTTCTTCAAACAAGTTGTATTTATGAGGCTGGTACATTGCTCGAGAAAGGGAGATGGGAAATGAGCCAGAAATTAGTTGGTGGATTTGGTAAAAAAATACAGTAGAAGGTGATGCATTAACATAAAATCAGTGTCTAGTGTATATAGAGTGTGAAGCTTTAGGTCTTCCTTTGAAACAGCTCATTACCAGGGTTAATGCAGCAAAACATGAGTATATATGGAGCAATATAAATAACTGTAATGTATATATTGTTATACACTGCAAATATCCCTTTCTTTCTTCTATCTGGTCAGTGAACTGTAGCTGTGTCTAACTGTAGCTATGTTATAATGTTATTATGGACCTTTAAGGAAGTAGAGGCCAAACATCCCGTACCATCAAGAGACGTACCAGTGCCAATTGGATCCCACTTCATGTGTTTTGAACATTAGACCTCCTGGATTGTTAAAGGCTCTGGCACGGAGAAGCTGGTGTTGGATCTGTGATGATCGCAAATGTTGAGCTATTTTATGAGTTGCTCAGTAGCTCCTAGTTTTATAACCACGAATGACTGTATAAGACTGTAGAAAGAACATTACTCATAATCTTATGAGTAATGAGTTCCCTTTTGAGTCTGGTTCCTCTCAGGGTTTCTTCCTCATAACATCTAAGGGAGTTTTTCCGGGTCACAGTCACCACGGCTGCTCATCAGAGATAAATACACATTGTTCACCTTAACTGTTGATTTCTTTAAAGCTGCTTTGAGACAATGTCTGTTGTGAAAAGCGCTATAGAAATAAACTTGATTTGAAACTTGACTTGTAGCTATATCAAACACAATAAATAGGAATATGTAAGGAATAACGCATGCGTAAATGAGGATGAGTTCCCTTTTGAGTCTGGTTCCTCTCATGGTTTTCTTCCTCATAACATCTAAGGGAGTTTTTCCGGGTCACAGTCACCACGGCTGCTCATCAGAGATAAATACACATCGTTCACCTTAACTGTTGATTTCTTTAAAGCTGCTTTGAGACAATGTCTGTTGTGAAAAGCGCTATAAAAATAAACTTGATTTGAAACTTGACTTGTAGCTATATCAAACACAATAAATAGGAATATGTAAGGAATTACGCATGCGTGTACAAGGGAAATGCAGCAAAATCAGTTTGAAAAGCAGTTATATGATTTGTGGTTTATTTTGATTTTATATTTTGGTAGACAACCTTATCCAACAGTAACTTATAATTATCTGTACAGCTGATGAAGTGCCTTTCTTAAGGGTCTAACAATAGAAGGTGCTGGGATTTGATCTGAGCAAAAACCATTGGGCTTTAACCACTAAACTACCACTTCCTATAATGCATGTACATTTTTGACAGCTGACCATGTTTATTTCTCTTTTACTGCCAACGTGAGGTACACCTACAAACCAAGCACACAAACAAAGCAACTGTGCTACAAATACATACAACCCTAATACCAAAAGGTATGGGATGCTACGCAAAACAAAAACATCTGGGAAGAAATCTTGGAAGAGGAAAGTATATATATATATATATATGTGTGTGTGTGTGTGTGTGTGTGTGTGTGTGTGTGTGTGTGTGTGTCTGAATTAGGATTGTACCTGCTGAACAGTTCTGAGTGTTCTTTGTTGTATTTTTGTTTCATATTGCAAGAAGGTTTTTAAATGGCGAACTCTTCTAATACTCTTAGAAGACAAAAGTCATGCTATTGGAATAGATGCAGTAAGCAGTTTGAATTGTCCTGCTCAAATATGCATTGTTTTTTCTAAAAGACTTTTCTGGGAGGAAGCATTTGTTGCTCTTAAACCTGTATTTACCGTTCTGCATTGACGGAGCCTTTACAAATGTTTTATATTCCAGAGGTATTAAAGCACTCACATACTCCCAGAGATGTGGATTTTTAAACTGAGGACGATAACATGCCAGATGGTCCCTCTCCTTTTTAGTCCAGAGGACATGGTGTCCATGGTTTCCAAAAAGAAAATAAATTTTGATTCGTTTAACGACAGAACAGTTTTTTACTTTGCTTCAGTACATTGTGAATGAGCTTTTGCCCAGAGAGCACAGTGGCATTATTGGATCATGTTCACACATGCCTACTTCTTTGTGACATTTAACCTGCATTTGTGGCTCACATAGTAGATTCTTTGAAACTTTTGACGATATTATGCACTGTAAATGATTCAACTGTTTAATGTTGAGAAACATTATTCTAAAATTGTTGTAGAAAAACAATTTGTCTTTCACAGATTAGTGAAGCTCCGCCCACATTTACTTCTGAAAGACTCTGTCTCTCTAAAATACACTATTTATACCCAATCATCTTCCTGACCTGTTGTCAATTATCTTCATTAGTTCCTAGAACTGTTTCATTTTAATAACATTTACTTTTTCCAGACTTTTGTTAGATGCAATAATATTTAAAAAAAAATAATAATAAATTCTTAAAATGGTACATTTCCTCAGTTTAAACACGATAAAACTTTCATATGTGTAGATGTTCTTTTGTGAATGAAATATAGGTTTATGAGATTTACAAATCATTTTATTCGTTTTTTTTTTTTACATTTTCACAGTGTCCCTACTTTTTGGAATTGTGAAATACTGAAACACTAGATTATATGCGAACATTACTGTTTTGGAGTTTGTTTAGAATATTCAGTGTCATAATTCCTCATTACTCATAGATTATGAGGTATATCCCTCATTTAAATTCTATTTAGTGGATGTTTTCTTCCGTAGTTTCCTACTAACAAACAGTGTTGAGTGTTTAGTCTTTATAAGACAGAAATTATGATAAAAAACTGCACAAACTGCTGTTTGCACACTTCTGTTGAACCAAAAGTTTACATTCAGCCAAATGTTTACATGTATAGTATTTATTTTTTATTTGTATATGGACAATCCTTTTCCCACAACCCTTCTGTACCGTACCGGTGGGTGCTACTGTGTTACTGTTTCTCTTGTCTCATGTTGTTTCTTGCCCCAACCCCCCCCCCCCCC